>WMED01000723.1:0-32011 GCA_019650415.1 Pipa parva
TTTTTATTTACGATTTACACAACGTGCCAACTTTTCTGATTTTGGGGTTTGTACTAAATGTAATTCTTGTGTTGACCTTGATGCTTACCATGCTAAAGAGTCAAATGGTGATTTTATGGATGTTAAGGTACATAAATATACAATAAATAAATTTAATCAACAGATTAATGAAATAGGAAATAATTATAATAAGTACAGAAATAAGACTAAGGATGACTATTGTGCCATTAATGGCAGGTTTAAAGCTAATAAAACAGAGTTTGTTCTAACCTTCTCCACATCATATAGTGTAGAGTTTAGAGAAATAAAGAAGATTATTCAGCGAAACTTACTAATTCTTTATAATGACACTATACTGAGAAGGACTTTGAACAATGGTTGTAGATTTGTCTTACATAAAGCACTGACTATTTCTAACTTTCTCTCATCTTTTTCTTAGACTTTGAGCCCTGTCTCTCCTTTTTTCTATCTAATGATAGTCCTGCACTAATTATGGTGGACTTCAACTGCCATATTGATGACCCCTCTCTGTCTTGGCCTTCACATCTTCACCATCTAACCTCCTCATTTGACCTTTGACAGTGGACCAGGCAACTGAGACATAGAGGTCCTGCACTTTATATATCTAACTCTGTGAACTTGTCATGTTTTCTTTAGACCTCATTTTGTTTGTGGTTACTATACCATAGACCAGGGATGGTGAACCTATGGCATGCATGCCAAAGAGGGCATGCAGAGCCCTCTCTGTTGGCACATGAGCCTTCACCAAACCTGCCTTCTGTACAGTCCATGGACCTGATCCGATAGTTTTCAGGCCAGATCCATGGCCTGCACTGAAGGAGCACTTGCTCACAGGGGAGCTTTCCTCCTCTGAAACAGGCATGATGATATCACTAACCAGGAACGGCATTTGGGGGGCGGCGCTGGTGAGTGACATCACCTTTTTGGCACTCGGCACCACTGCCATAGACCATATGCACCATAAAGAGATACCTCCTTCTATACCTCCCTGGGGTATGTAACACACTCATTGGTGGTGAGGAAGAAAGCCAATCAGGCAGACCCCCTATTGGTTTAATATACAGTTGTTATTTATGTGAACCATTAATATTACTGTTGACCAGCATCTCAGGTACTCATATATAAAAAATAACAGATGAATGTATACTGGAGTGGTGAATATTTAATTTATTTAGAATGTATTGTTTGTGTTTGGGTTTGTGGACCAAGGATAACATAACCATTATACCTGTAATGTTATTGTTTATATTCAGGTACATAATGACTCATTTTAAACCAATGGGAACCAATTAACCTCTACAGTACCAGCCTTCCAGCTGCTTCATAAACTCTTATTCAGACCCCCACTTACTAATTAAAGAAGGGTAATTATTTGGTCCATGCATACTGGTACCTACTCAGTTTTAGAAATTGGGAAACTGGATTTATTTTTGTGCTTTTCACAAAGAATTGCAGGATCCTGAGGAAGCAGTTTATTATTTGTCCAAAACATTTGTTTGTTTTTTTTCTTTTACGTTCTGAGTTAAATAGGATTTTTTCCCTTTAACATAGTTCTAAAAATCAAAAAGCTTTTCAATGTTTAAAGGAACAGTTTAGGCACCAACAGTTATTTTCTGTCTGTTTGGCACTGTTAAATAAATGCTTTTTGTCCTATAAATTATTTATTTATTTCTACCCTTTACAATTTAGGGACAGTTTGGTACTAAAGCTGCTTCCCTTTCTCTGCCACTTCCTGTTCCCAGCACAAGCAATTGTTAAAGAAAGGGCTGAAACATTGACTTTTTTTATATGGATTTTGTCTCTCTCTCATGCTCAATTTCAGTGCTTGCTACTGACAGTATACACCATTAGCTGTAAGTATTGTAACTGCCCATGGTAATTCATTAACTATGAATTTTGACCTTCCTGAGACACCGTTGTGTCAGTGACACAAGAATCCAACCAGGAAGTAAACACAGAAGGAGCTGTGTACTGCTACACAGATGGAACAATTAATTCCTTTCCTTACATAAAAGACTAAGTATATTAGAAAAAAAAATGTATTATACATTTACAACACACATTACTTTTTATTAATCAGGCTGGACTGTTCTTTTAATTCTGGAGAAAAAGCTCTTTTTATTCGTTTCACCATTTTAGCCTTTTTAAATGCTGTTAAAACAGTCACAGTCAGAAAAGTTTTCCCATTGAAAAAGGATATTGAAATTGATCTGAAATGAAAGATGAACATAATTGAAAAATGCTGCAAATTCTACAGCTTTCAACTTATTAAACTTATATCAATTTTCTCAATATTGAAAATTTGTTTTCCATACTAACATAAATCAGTGGAGTCAAAAAGAACAGGGGATCAGAAATATACAGCAAAAAAAGAAACAGTGATATGAATTAAAAAGGCTGAAATGGACTTTTCCATTCTTTATGAATATCCCCAATGATTGACTTGTATTTCTTTTTTATGCTGTATTCATCTGTCTGGCGGGAGGCAGACACATCTAGCTAACTCTTTCTAAAAATTGAAGTTACATTTTGGAGAAGGTCCAGTGTTGACCACATTCCCTGGCCACAAATACATCAAAATATAGGCAAAATACAGATAGCTATGTTTGGAATCCTGAAACCAGGGAAAATATATGCCAGAACTAGGTCCTCCACTCAAATTAGCAGGGAATCTTTTCATTTAATTTGCCACCTCTTTACTAAATGATTAGGTTTCTAATTTAAATAATTGATAAACAATTGGTAAAAAATACTTAGGAAATAGCATTGCCACTAGGTATGTTAATGATAATGCAGTGGTAGTAATTTGGAGAATAGAACATTGCAGTCCATAATATGTGTGATACTGCTTTTCTGTTGTTGGCCTGGGGCTCTGATTCTGTGTTTTGCTTTGCCAAAAAATTTGAAGAGTGCAAGGTTTAAATGATCATTAGTTTAAACCCAGGTTCATAACAAATTTGTAATTGAATCATATACAGTTCATGTGAACCAATTATTATTTCAAAGTTTTTAAGCAACTTTGCTGTGTAAAGAGAATACTGATTCCTCTAACAAAACTGCTCATTGCCTCAGGATCCTAGAGATGTGCAAATGCTTTTTATTTTATCCAGATATATCAATTCTCATTTTCTGTTCTATGTTCTTCCCTTTAGTTCCTTGCTATGTTTTGTGTTCTATTACTATCATCAGGACATCAAGAGGACAGGGACTTTAAAGTCTTTACTTACCATATGTGATTTGTCCAGTAACCTGCAATTAATTGTTGTGATTCATTTCTGTCATTGGCCTGTAAGGAGGCTGATAATTATTAAATTCCAGGTATTTATCCCTAAAATTATCAAACTTTTATTTTCAAGAAGCAGTGTCATAATGAAGGACATAGTTCATTGTTTGGACCCTTGTATACTGGTTGCCAATGCGCATGTTTCTTAAGGGACAAAAAAACAACATTCACAAACTAGCACATTTTATAAGAGCCTCCATAAATATTCATTAGCCATTTACATTTCTTCTTAGAATTTTACTCATATATGCTCTTTAGGAAGAAAACTTCAAAATTGTGCATGACTTCTAGAGATCACCTCTATGGAAAAATTGATAGAAATACGTGGTACCTGGATATGCCTTATTGACACTGGTCATTGTATGAAGTTATGACTGTGTTCAATGAAAAGTATTTCTAAATTACTATGATACTTATTTCAGTAAGTATCTTTTCCAGTACAGGAAAAGTAGCTGGGATAAGAGAAGGGACTGAGAGGTGGAGATTGAAGTACTGCTGGAGGGATCCATTATACAGGTGGCACCTATAAAGGCCTTGTAAGTCACTCTGAAGAAGAAACTATTTGCCCCTAACTGTGTGGAGAGCTATAGGGGTACAACACTGTATTAAGGTGGGCAAAAAACATAATTAGTGGTTTTTTACATTGAACATCACATATAATGAAAATACAACTGTCTTGAGAACATTTGGTTACTTTTGTAGAATTCTGTAATGCTCTTTTGAAACTGCTTGTAAGTAATATAATCACCTCCACATTTTTATAAAGTAAAGAAGTAGAGTAAAACAAATAAACAAAAATATATTGCACGCATTGAATAAAATTATGTTAGAGAAAATCTTCCAGTCTAATTTATTATTATTACATCACTTGATGTCAAACATTTCTTGATTTATTTAAAACATAGAAATGGCTTTTTTTTTTTTTTTTGAGAAATGACCACAATCATTTTTCTATGTGTGCTGACATTGCTGAGCTTATAGGGTCAAAGATTAATTAGATGTTTCCCTTCAATGTACCAAATTTGACATTGTTCTTCTTGTTGTACAATGTGGTGTCACACAGCCATGAATGGATATGGTGTTGCTATTAATTATTACATCCTTTTATGTTTGGAAAGAAACTACTGTTTCTCCAACTCACATTAACTTGTAGTCACTGTTACAATGGAGTGACCTTTGCAAGAAGGAAAATGTGCTGAGTGTGGTACAACTAGTAAGTGATGAGAAAGTGGAATCTTCTGTTCTACCAATTACAGACAGTAATTGCCATGTAATGAAGTTAATGTTTTGTAGAATTTACAACCTGATATTAATGGTGTTTCCTTTTAACCCTCACTCTCATCCTACTCAGTTTTTCTCCATCTTTGTTACAACAAAGGGAACAGAACAATACGTAAGGGCTCATTAATTCTATTTAGTTTTGATTTTTTTTTTCTTTTTCTTTATTCCCTCCCACTAAAGGTTAAACAAGAGCCAACACATTAAGCTTTTTCATAAACTCTGGTTCATATAAGGGTGAAAGTTACTTCCTCTGCACACATTATGACACTGCTTAACACTCTCTTTTCAGTTTTAACCCATGCTATTTAATAACCATGCCATTGTATGACCTCCCTGATCACTAGTTACACCACTAGAACAATAGGGCTACTACATAAATGACTAGACCTCAAATTTGCCTTCATTTGCCACTGTGTTTCATAGCAACATTTTCTTTCAAAGTCGGGGTAGCCTAATTACTAGGATGAAGATAGATCAGGCTTTAAAAAAAGGCTCTCAACCACAAAACAATATGCTTACCGAAATACATGCCCTATCTTTCTACTGTATTATTCTGACCCCGGGCTGCCCTTCTTACACTCTACCTGACCTTCAAGCAGCTGAAAGGAAACTGCATATGCCCTTACTATCTTTGATGTCACAACAAAATTCAGGAGAGTGCAGCTGAAATCATTGACATTGGAATCTAGAAAAAAATAAATCATAAGTCTGCAAAGCAGACAAATTGAGGGCCTGCAGGATGTCTGAAAGTGTTTTGTGTTTTTCTCTTTTCCCATTAGTGTCTGAAACATATAAATCTAGCAGTGGTAATTCTATTACACATTGCAGGGCAAATGTCAAATAGTTTTTAGTTCCTTGGTTAGAGAATAATCAGACTGACATACACTGAAATACTGCAGAGTGACATGCACTATATTATGCTGTGCGTCTTTGAACAATGGCCTGGCATATCACTTAGGAAAACTTGCACTAAACTATTCCTAGCAACTTAACTATATCTGCCAAGTTTTCCAAGAATGTGTTCAGTATAGTTACAGATTTTCAGACAAACACTTCTTTATACTGATTTAATATCAAGGAAAACTATATTCAGGGGTGCTGAATGCATTGTAGATTTAATTAGGTAGGCTATTATTGGATGCCCAGTAAAAATATTTTATGATTTGTATGTAACAGATTCAAGATTTTTTTTTTTATATATATTTTGCTTTGCCTTATGAGCAGGTTGTTTTTAGGCAGCAGAAGTCTTCTCTGTCAGATAGTTGAAATTATAAAGAAAAGTTATGAAAACTCATATTTTGTATTATCTTTGGGTTTTACTGCTGTAATATAGTTACTACTCAGTTCTGAAAGTTATCTTATCAGACTTGTTTCTAAGTGTGGGCAGAGCGCACACTCCAACATGGCCAACTCACCCTCTCACTGCAATTTTTGATCCAACTGTCTCCTCTTCCTCCCCGCTTCCTAGTGTCCACCCACCTGCCTACTGCCACCCTCCCCTGTGCGAAAATAGAAACAACTTGGAAAGGTGGTCAAGTAGGTATCAGGAAAGGAAGGGGGAGTGACAAAATTAGTAACAGGGGCACTTAAAACACTGGCACCTTGAAAGATATTAAATTTTGAATGGGCTTTGAATCTTGTACAGGGTGAATTTTGTCTTAGTAATTTCCCCAATACTGGACAATGACTTTTGATATGAGAATGCTGTGTTCATTTTCTCTTAGATCTGCATAGCTAAAAACATTTCACTTAGACTTAAATGAAAGTAAATTAACCCAAAAAAGAATAGAAATATCCATTGCAACAGACACCGCATTCAAGAATGAAGATTATCAGAAAATGTTAAGGTGTATGTTTTGATTGTGTCATTTGCTGCAATAGATCATTTCTCACAGAGCAAGGTTAATTTCTAATTCTGCTTTCTCTAGTCTAGGCCACTTACTACTCATAGTCACCTGCAAGTTCAATGGTAATTTTTTTTTTATTTGCTGTATAGCTTTACATAGCAATTGTAAGATCACGTCAGCAGGGCCCTCTGTCTTCTTGTTTGTATTTGTTCAATTCACTGAACACCTTTTGCAGGAAATGTTGGAGGTTTATTAATAAATTCCAAGGTTGCAAATAGTTAGCCCTGGATAGATGCGGAGCAAGGAGAAAGCACTACATGAACAGGACCTGCCAATAAGAGTGGAATTAGGTAGTAGGAAGAGGGAAGATGAGGTCAAATAGGGAGGAGTTTATGATCAGTTTAGGCTTGGAAGATTTGCTAGAGCAAGGAAGCTATGATTCCTCTCCCACCCTAGCAAAAGTTATGTATGTATGTATTAATAAAGGGGAGGGGGGGGGATTGTTGATTGTTTTTGTATGGTGCAGGGTTTATTTAAAAGAATATTGTATACTAGTTTTTTTTGTTACTATGATGCTTGTCACAGTTTCTGTGGGACCTTGTCTGACTGGGAAACATTTTGCTAGTTGGAGATACATCATCGTTGGTTTATGGGAATAAAGTGTTACTTAGTTTTACCAGTTTGGAAGGTTTAAAATGGCATACCTGCTGAACTGGTGAGATGCCAGCTAGTGGCTGTTGTATGTTGTTCATTCAAATGAATTTTCAATAAAGTTGTGGACAGCAAAGATCCTAATCACAATTAGCTAAAAGTAGCTTGTGGGGCTTGTTTGACTCCCCTTACATTTTTGCATGTCTGTGAACTTTAAAGTGTAGGCAAATTCAACCAAACAAAAATATCAACCATTCTTCTTAAGCACTGATATAATATACAAACATTATTATTTATTATAATTTTATTTGTTTGTTTTTTCCTGATTCATAGACAACATGAAAATCCTTGTGTACAAACTCTGCATAATTATATAGTACTGCATATTTTATTTTGAAATTTTCCATATCCAAGCCATGACTACATGGACCTGGATAAAGAACAGTTAACAATGCTAAAAAATAAAGAAATGACTGAAAAGAAAGTATCTCTATCAGGAAATGTCAAAAAATGTATTTAATTTCTACTTATACTTTCCTTTCATTTACTTCCTCCTGAATTATTATTATGTCTCATACTGGCCCTGTAAAACCCTTCACAAAGGACAGAGTTTTAGTAGCACAATAGTTTGTTACAGCTGCTGGAACTTTTCCAGCTTTGATTTAAGTGCAAGATCAATTTTTAAGTAAATGTTGAGCTTGTTGCCTGAAAAAAAGATACAGTATTTCCATATTTTAAATAACTGACAAATGGAGCAATGATTCATGGGCTTATAGGAAACAAAAATAATGACAGTAAATTGGAAAAATGATTGTTTTGGGATAACTAGTGAAATGATTGAATTATTTTTTATATTATTTCTCCAATGATAAATGTCACTCATAAATCATCATTAAAGAGTGCCCTCCAGTGGCCAAATCATGATAAGAATATAGAATTCTTGTTCTGGCTTACCAAGCAATGACTTTTGAAATAAACGCCTCATTTATGAATGCAGTATAATGTTTCTTTAAGGGTAAACATTGTGTTAGTGTATGTCACCTCAGGAAATGTGAATAGTTTGTTCATGAATGAAATGGTAATTAGCTGTTCTTTCATCTTCATGATGTTTCATATAGTCCAGTCTCCTTGTCTGAGAAATGTCAATGTTTTCATTTTAATACTGAGTAAAAAGAACTGTGTACTTTTAATTACATTTCTCTATCAAATGGTTGTAAAGTTTCAAGTGTCCACTCACTAATGTTTTCTAGAATAATAATGTGCAAGTAAACATGCTAAAATATTGTTTCCAGTGTCCATCAGTCTTAGAGGACCAGAGGAAAAGTGTCGTGTTGACATTTTGTTCAAATAAAATAGCAATTATTCTGAAACACTTTTATAAGGGCAAAATTTAATAAACTCAGAAAAACCCGATTTCGCTTTTCTGTGTTTATAGGCGCGAGATCTCAGAAGTTTCTTGCGGTAAATATCGTGAGAGTTTTTCAATCAAATTTTTCAATAGAAAAGTAGCCATGCTTTACGTTAGTAGTATGGCTGCCTTTACATCATAAAATCGAAAAACTCAGTCGAAAGTTTATGTTGGCAAATATTGATCGAAAAAAATATTTACCACAAGAAACTGCCAAGATCTTATGGGAATATACTTGGAAAAGTGAAATTGGGCTTTTCCAAGTTTATTAAATTTCACCCATTAATGTATTGTATCTTTTCTCCCCCTTTCCACGTTCACCTAGGCTCCAATTGGAAAGGTATTTCATTATATGATATGACAAGCTATATTTTTCTTAATATATATATATATATATATATATATATATATATATATATATATCAGATAAAGATTCATCTTCGAAGGGCCTCTAGCACTGGAATAGTATGTTGGTTCTTCCAATGCAGTAGTTAAAATTTTTGATTTTTTTTAATTGTTTTTTTGTTGTTCTTCTCAATTCCTGGTTGCAATCATCTTTTTATAAATTTGAATTGTAGGGCATTTCATGAATATGCAGTTACAGTATCTCACAAAGCTATCATCTTCTTTCATCACTCAACAATACTAACTTTTCTTGTCTTAAACCTGTACCTCAACATTTTCAAAACCAAACCTGAAACCGATGTTTTAAAGCGCTAGTGTTGTTTTTCATGTTTTTATTTACTTACTACATGTTTTAGTAGCTATTTCTGCTTATGATTAGCACTTATATGTATTTAAGTCTGCCTCTCATTTAGATTGTAAGCTTTGCAAGGTAGAAACCACCATCCTCTTGTTTCAATAAACGCCTGTATTTTTTATGATTCTGTGTTCTGAATACTGTTATTTACTTTAATTGTACTTTTCCCATGTCTGTATTAAAATTATATTGTGGGTTGGACTTTGCAGTAGGAAAACCCCCAGGTTAACCCCCCCTCCCCACAGGGGGTAGCTGACCAGGGGGCAGAAGTGATGGAACATTAATTCCCAGTTATGTCATGTCAGCAGTGGAACTGTAAATCTCAGAAACACTTTGAGCAGAAGCTGCAGGACATGCTAAAGCAACGTATGATTTTTAAATGCCCCTGCACCAATTCATGTCAGTGACATGCTCAGGGATTGGTAGAGCTGGCCAGTTACTAGGCAACCATACACAATCCAGAAGTGTCTGGGTATATGTGTGGAACAGCTTATACATAACAGCATGGACTATGTAGAAATAACTGCCATTCCAAGTCAAATGTTTATAAGCCGCCATGTGAAATATTCATCAGTAACATATCAAATGTAGTGAAATTTTGCTTAAAAAGTGCATTCTAATAGGTGATATCTGTTCTCCTTAATCCAACAAGGAAGAGTTACCAAGGAATACTGAAGTCATAACAGCCAATTCCCACAGCAAGCAACATGAAAAAAAATAGATGTGCACGAGAGGCATTTAACAAAAATCGACCAATAAGATCATGCACATAAAAATATTACTATCACAAAAATCATCAAAACTTTTACATTGCTTATTGTTGTGTAAAGAATGGTCATACTCTAATAATAACAAGAATATATCTCTGTAAAAAAGTCACTATGAATAACTACTGATCTGAGGAGCTACTATATAGAGTTTATGAACATAGGGTGTCTGTATGGGCCATCTAGAACATTCCATATTATATGAAGAAGTGATAATACATGGAAATATTAATGGTACATACAATGAACACAAATGGGGGTCATTCATTAAAAGGCGAACTGTCACAACTTGCCTCCTTTTGTGACTTCTCCAACCCCACTTGTTCAACAAATTCTGCGATGTGACAACTTCACGACTAATTCAGATGCTTACTCCAGTCATGGACATACGGAGCTCTTCACATCAATTTGCATGCATATGCATAGGTAATTCAGCTATTCAGCAAGCAATGGCGTCTATCTAAGGAGCGGATTCTACAAGGTGTACTGCTGTGAATTCACCTGATTGCCTTCGCCAGATCAGAGTGGTGAATTGAGGGGTAGATGGCAGGGCTCCAGTGTTGCATAAGGCGACTATTCATTCAAAAGTAACAATGGCAACTGTGACTAAATTAGTCTACTACTAAACATGAACTAGGCACAAGGTGATGTATAAAATGTAGTATTTTTCATTTATATACAATTAGTGGGATACAGTATGATGAGACTGTCGTCTCTGCCCTTCACTTGTCAAATTTGCCTCACTCTGCATGACTTCTTATCCCACTATTGTCCGACTGACTATGCATATGACCATGTCTGTCACTGTCCACTGCTCCATGAATAAGAAGTGAATTCGCATCTTACTGATCATAGTGACAGGAGCAGACGTGAAGTCACTATGGAAGACAAATTTGCACTTTAATGAATGACCCCCAAAGACTGAGGAAAAATACAATATAAAGTACATGTGAAAATGTATGAATAATAGAACAATAATAGAATATACAGTGCATGTGAAGACTTATACAGTACATATGATAGGTGAAATTTAATATAATCAAAAATATCAATATTGCAATATCAAACAATTTTTACCGATATCGTGATATAGATATTGCCGATATCACAATATCGACCATTTTTCCCAACATCATGATATAGATGCATCATGATTATCAATATCATGATATCAGTATCAATATCATGATATTGAAATTTGATCAAAATTTTTAATCTGTTTATTTCTATGGAAAATAATATCGCTGGAAAAATTGAAAAAAAATCAACAATAGCGATATTGGCGATATTGGCAAAATTTCTATATCATGATATCAGCAATATCGATATCGTGATGTCAGTAAAAATTGTTAGATAATGCGATATCAGCAATATCGATATTTTCGATTTTATTGTATTTTGCCCTTAAGATTAATGGATGACAATGGGTCTTTATTTTTATGGTATGTTATGGATACTGAAAGCCTTTTCCCAGTCTATGCTTAGAGGTCAACAAAAGTCACAATTTTTACTAGAGTTATTTAAGTAAAGACCACAAAAGTTGACTTGATAAAGGGCATAAGACCCAAAACATGCAGTGTTTATACCTTCATCCAATAAAGGGTTGCAGCACAGCTGCCTGTGCATGGTTCTTCATTTTCATTATTGTGATATATGTTTGGGAGACTGCATGGTGCTCTAACGAAGGAACCTGCACTTTATTAACAATTACATCAACCATCTCAGACCCAGGGAGAACCTGTACAATATAAGACCACAAAAGTTACCTTTTTAATTACTGATTAAAGTATTTCAGTTCATATATAAACATTTTCATGCTAAAATGAGCAACTAGCAAAAGTTGGGGAAAGTTTCTGAATCAGGGAAATAATACATATTGTTTGTTCTATAAAACTATTTTAACAAGTTGTCTTTAACACCAGTTTTCTGAGTAAACTAAAACTGTAAATAATTCATAGTACTATTGTTTTTTCCAGACTGACAACCTCATTGTACTTGTATTGTTATAACAAAGAAATCCTTACAATAATAATCGCTGCTGGCAGGGCATTAACTGGATACTAATGCCCTTTTAAAATTAACTGTTTTATCCCTAGCAGGGAATTAATAGCTAGTTAATGTTTGACCAGAGACATGAATGTTCCTCCTTTGACCATAAAAAGAATTGTGTTGTTGAGATGGACATTTCCTAGCAATAAATGCCTATTCCCCATAGCAACTCATTTCAACCTAAGGCAATGAGAGACACAATTCCACATCTGAATCACTAGGAGTAGACAGCAACCACATATTGTATTATTAATGAACAGTTACATTTAGTATGTTATTAGGGCTCATACTGGGGATAATTTACTAACATATATAGAAAAGAGCAGTAACTCATAGCAACTAGTCTGGCATTTGCTTTCATTAGTATAACTTGCACTTGACTGATCAAAGCTAATTGCTTAATGATTGGTATAGGTCACTGCACTCATGCACTTTTGCACCTACGTTAGTAGATGACCCCACAAAATCATGAAAGCAGTTGTGAAAACAATTTATTTTTAATCAACTCAATCTATTAGAAATTTTGGTTAAAGAAAAAGTACATTTTTTTTGGCCTTGCATTTATCCTTGCTAAAAAATATGAAGAATGTCAGATAAAATAAAGAAATTTATTATGTAGGTAAAAGCGATGAATGATTGCTCAAGAGAAGCTGTGAATTATAAGTACAGTACTGATATCTGATAGCTGTTTTGATGAATTATAAGTACAGTACTGATATCTGATAGCTGTTTTGACATCAGTTCTAACTGAAAAGCCTAGTCTGCCTGATTAACTACTGACTACTGTCTGAAGCTGCTCTAATGTTTTTAACAAATTTTAATCATACTCTGATAGATTCGTATGTAATATATCTGATAGATATGTAATACCATCCTCTTCACCACTGATACTATCTAAATCTTACTTCTGCTAATGTACAGGTTTGGTCACCCCCAAACTGGTCACTAGTCTTTGTACTTATTGGCATCTCTTGATGAAAAATAGGTCCCACCCTGTAAACTAGATTTTGTTCTAAAAAAACTTTTCAGTGCAAAATGACATACTCTGATCTATGAATTGGACCTCAATCATTCATGTATTTGATGTGATAATATCACAATAATGAACTGGTACAAGAGTTTCATCTATATCTAAGCACTGTGCTATATGTGAAACCATGAATTTATGCCACTTGGTACCACTTAAGATCTCATTTATTAAGAAGGTATATCAATTATAAATTCAGCCTACCAAATTATTTACACCATCAATTTCATAATATCAATGCCTTTGCACATTCCATAAATGTTTTTGTATTTTCAGAGAGGACAGACAACCACTAAAAATATTGAACCTGTGCAGAGTCCATGTTGATGTACCTCTTTAGAAAATTATTCCCAGAAATGTATAAAATATTGGGGGGTAAACAAAAGGAGTAAAGAAACAAAATCTAAATTGTTTTTATGAGAAATTGTCTTTAGATTAATACTTGTAATTATAGGTCATATTAGGGAACACCTTAAGTGTAGGGTTCATTACACATAAATGCTTGCCACACATGGACAAAATAAAACAAGAGCTACAACTAATCATAACAGGTAGCATTTTAATAGATAAATATAGCTTATCATTCATCACCTTTATATGAATATGGAAACAATTTTTTTGCTCTTTGGCATATTGTCAATACATTAATAATCTATCACACCTATACATCATTCACAAGCATATGCAGTAATTAGGCCTATAAATAAAGTTATATCATAGTAATAGGGGGGAGTAACTGCATCAGATTGCACAATAGCTATTTAAATACATATAGGCCTGACAAGTGTGAAGGATTCATTTAAAAATACATAGTTAATGGTTATGTAATGGAAGTCTGTTAGAAGTTTCAGGGTCCCACGCATCTTGGACAATGGACATGGTTAATATGTGAATGTCAGTGGGCTTTTTGAACAATAAGGCCTTTTATGTTTTTCACCTTTGGACAGATTTACTAATTATGTGATTTATGGAGGGCAAGCACAGACAATTCAACAACTGAGGCTATTTGTAACTAACAGCTACTTTTCAGCGTACTGTTTTGTTAAAGTAATGTTATATATTGCTGTGAGAGAACAATGTTTTGTGTTCAGTTGTTGTGGTAGATTAAGTTCTAGATAAGACTAAAAGATATAGCAAAGATAATAAAAACTTTGATTTATAATCTACTTTTTATCTTTTAGCCCATTGCGTAGCAGCTTCCCAGTCACTGTAATTAAAAACTTAAACCTAAAAATAACATGGAAAATATAGCTAAAAATAAAATTTGAAGTAGATTCTTACAATGAGTCAGTGTGATACTAAATTATCTTGCTTATGAGACAATGACAATTTCAGAAACAATTTTAGGTGATCTTTCAAAAAACCAGAGAAGGTCGAAGTCTGGCACCTTATGCAAATTGAAAGAGATGTACGGCTGGTATAGTAGTGATAATACTGGATTTGAATAACTTTGAATTAGACTTGTCAAGTGGAACTGCTAATACAGCAAAAGGGAAAATATTTCTAAGTTCATTAATGGGCGAAAGTTAGTAAACTCGAAGAGACTGCTCTGGGTGTTTTCGAGTTTACTGAGAGAAATTTTGCATTGTTCTCATGAGATTTCGAAATCGAGTTTTTCTATTTTGATTTTTCAATTTTTTTTTAATGGAAAGGTAGCCATACTTTACATTTGTAGCATTAGTAGCATGGCATCCTTTACATCAATAATTTTGAAAAATCATGATTGAAAAACTCAATCTCGAAATCTCAAAAGAAATCTCATGAGAACAAAGCGAGATTTCTCTCGGTAAACTCAGAAACACCCAGAGCAGTCTCTCCGAGTTTAATAACTTTCACCTATTGAAGGAAAAGTAGATGGAATTCAAGGCCCTCCTAGAAAAAAGCACTATTGGACCTTTTAATTTATAATGATGAAGAGCTTATTCAAATGCCCATATAATGTAAATCTATTGTAGCAATGATCATAGCACGATTTTTTTAAAATTACAAAATGTGAATACAAGATGGTAATGTCAAAACATTACATTTTAAAATGGCTAATTTCCTTATGCTAAAGGCAGCAATGGGGGGAAGAAATGTCTTCAAAAGATGCAGAAATTAACTGACCGAGTTCCACATCAAATTTAGGTAAATAGCTGGCAGAATTTATTCCTTGGAGTAACAAATATACAAAATGCTAAAATAAAAATCCTGTGTGGCTTTATTCCAGTTTAAAAAGGCAATGCATGATAAGAAAGGGGCATTCATGCAATATAAATCATGCAGTCTATTAACATTTACAAAATAGATAACCAGACAAGACAAAATAATAAAAGGCAGATTGTTAATAAAAGAAAGGTAAGTCCCATTTTCTTAAATACATAAATTTCAAAAAGATCAGGTCTGAACATATAGAGTTCCCCTAAAATATGAAAAAAATCGTTGTTGCTAAGTACATAACTAATTTTTCAAATCTGTATGTACAAAAGAGAAAACAGTGCAGCATGCCAATTAGAAGAATTATATTCTGACAATTACAGGCAGACAATAGTGTGAAGTGGATCAAAAAAGTTTATACAAAATAAATGTGAACAAAGCACCAGGATCTGATGAATTTAATATATATTTAGAAAAGAATCTGTGTTTTCAAGGACATATAGGCCTGTAAGCTTGAATGTTATTATAGGTAAGATACTCAGGGGCTATTACAGGCTCATATACAGGATTATGTTATTGAAAAATCTGTTTAAAGTGATAGTAAGCATGGATTAATGAAAGACAGATGTTGCCAAACAAACCAATCTAATCTCCTTCTGTGAGGAGGTGACTGAGTCCATGATGAAGATGGATCTAGGAGTACTTGTAAACCATACATGAAATAGTAACATGCAATTCCAAGCACTCAGATTCATGCTAGCGAGGAAGAAGAGGGATTGATTAAAGAGAAAAGGATATTATTTTGTCACTGTACATGTTTCTGGTAAGACCATAGCTTGAATATTCAGCCCAGTGTAACAGTAATTGACCAAAACATTTTGGACATTACTTTTTAGCCAGATTTCAATCTGCACTTTCCAAACAAATGGATGATACTTTGCATAACAGGAATTTGTTTGGGACAGTGCTTTAGCAAATTTCAAACATTATATTTGCACTCGATTACTCCTCAATCGAACCTTATAAATTCATGTCCGTGGTCATAAAAGGAAATTACATTTGTTCGGTAACATCTGTATTTCATAAACTCATTCTGACTATAGCTAACACTTTTTCTGTCACATACTGCTGTATATGATCACTTAATAAACCCTTTAAGTATTTTACCTCCTATATAATTGAGGCCTACAAGTCTATAGTTACCTGGAGAACACCTGGATCATTTTTTAAAGTAAAATTTTCCCAAACCTAAAATTAACTTAACCTTCCTCTGGACCAACATGGTAAACCAGGAGTTATTTACTAATTTTGTTCATTTATTTAATAGATTGAAGTTGATTGACCAATGTCTTTTTTAACTTTACTATATAAATTAATAAATATAATAGGAAGCGTGTAATAAATATTCAGTAATTCAGTATTATAATGTATGTTATATAACTATAAGTATTTTCTGCAATCCTATACAAAAAAATAGAAAAAAAAAGTATTAGTTTTTATTAGATATTTTCAGTGAGGTTTTCTACACAGGCTCTGTGGATGCCAGTGCCCAGGACTCCTGCTTTCTCAGCAATGGATGGGGAGCTAAAAAGCTAAAAAATGCTCTCATACACTTTAAAAAAAAGAAGCAATATAATCAAGAAGATGGTTTGGAAGGGAGACTTTTTCTTTTATTGCAGGTTATGTCAATTGTACTACCACAATCCTTAAAGGTTATGTGCTCCTGCTCTCTGAATGGAAAAAAAAGTTGGTTTCTCAAAGCAAAATATACTAAAAACGTGTTGCAGATACATTTTCAGAAACCATCGATTTATTAAAAGTAAGAAAGATTGGCTTCAATAGTAAAGCATTGTAGACTTGAAATGATTTTTCTTCACCTTATCTGCATAATATAGACTCCAAACAGGACAAACATCCCACCTAATAGATTTGAAAAATCACTGTGTTGAAAATATTGGATATGTAAAATGAATAAACAATAAATCTGCATTGTTTACCTTTTAACTCAGTTTGCATCTTCAAACAGAAATTATGAGACCACCAGAATATACTGTTTTGAAGGCAGTACCAGGGAATAATTCATAGAAATGCTTCATCATTTGCAAACTAGGTACAGTTCATAGTTCTTTTTATTGGCATCTGAAAAATCTTGGATTTTAATGTGTAGAGGTTTTACTGAGGCATTAACAATTTGACAAACATATAAATGTAACACAGAGTTATTCCAAAAGTATTAGAAAACATTCAGGACAGCTGATTTAAAAAGGAGTTTACTTACAAAGAGGGATTTTCAGAATGTTTTCGTTTTTGGCATTAGATTGAAGTTGGAAAAAAAATTTTAAACTACACTTTATTTTGGCTGCTAAACATGAGCTAATCAGCCCAGTCATGATGTTTTTTTTCTCTTTTACTGAAAGTGTCCCATTCACCATTTACTAAATTTAGGATCATTGCCCCTCGACAGCTTCTCCTTCCTTTGTAAAATATAAAAGAGGGAAGTGTTTGCGAAGTCTTAAAAAGGGACAAAATCACTGGAAGTTAAGATACCCTATATCATTAAATACATGAGATATTCTGCACTTACAAACTGTGCAAACGTTCTTGAATCATTTTTATTTTAGGATAGTTTTACTTTCATTTTGTTGGGATTAAGGGATCCTGTTATGAATAGGCATTATTTTGAGTTTTATTAAATACAATGGTTCAGATACTGAGTGGATGGATCATTTGATTAAGCAGTGGCTCAGATATGTTTGCAAACAACATAAAGATAAGCAAACACAAAATGCTGAAAAGCAGTACTTTAACTTCTAAAAAACAATTTTACAATTACTAAGGAATAACTGTTATGTCGAATTCTATTTTCTTATTTAATTGGCACCTATAGTCAAATGAACTATCACTTTATGGTACTGCACTTGTTACCCTCCTATCTGTTTATATATTTAGACTGTAAGCTCTAAGGGAAAAGGACCTCCATCCTCTTGTTTCAATCATGAACTGGCACTTAGAGTTATGTATTTTCTTGATTTTATGTAATTACTTCAGTTGCCCTTTGTTAAGCATTTTTCTCTTGTCTGTATTATAACTGTATTGTTGGATTGTACAGTGCTGTGTAACCTATTGGCACTTTATAAATAAACATATACATATACTGTATATATATATATATATATACAATATATATATATATATATATATATATATATATATATATATATATATGTCCATACAAAACAAATATTGATGTTACTAAACCTTTAATACAATATTGAATTTAATTGTAGATTCTAATCCATTCAAGCAATGAATATGAAGTGAACAGACTGGTCATAATTTAGAGGTATTTCATAGTGCACAGTACATTATTTCATAAAATTATGGATGTTATAACTCAAAATCATTAGCTCTAAATGCCTGGAATATTCTCAAAAATTATGTACAGACTTTAAATAAAAATGCAGGATATTAATAACATTTCCATGACATACTTTTCAACTTACATTGTCAAGAAATCAATGGGCAAAATCCAATAAGCTATGATGGAATACATTGCATGAATATAAGTATATGTCATTAATGTACATCATGAAATGACCTTGATCAAGCAAATCTCTTCAAATGTATTTCTGTGTTGATTTTCTGTTTATGTAGATCTTGGATTTATATAGTCAAGTATCTATTTAAAAGAACAGTCTGCCCAAAAATTATAAAAAAACTTTATTTATTTATGCTAATTACTAACTGTTATTAAATACAATTTATTATCAATTAAAAAAAAATTCTGACCTGTAAAGAAGTGCTGTACAGAACTTCCGTGTTGCATACTCCATCTTCAGACTCTGCCGGCGACTCTACAACGTCCCAAATCACTCGATACCTCTAAGAAGAGCATTATGCATACATACACACATACACTAGGAGCATAGATAGAGAGGACTGTGATTCTTAGAGGGATTGGATAATTCAGGATGCTGTAGAGTTGCTGGCAGAGTCTGAAGATGGAGTATGCAACACAGAAGTGCTGTACAGAACTTCTATACAGGTCAGAATTTTTGTTTTTTAATTGATAATAAATTGTATTCAATAAAAGTTAGTAAATAGTAAATAGCAAATATGTTTGGGACAAAATAATCCAAAAAGGCACTATACTGCCATAAATAGTAATAATAATAAGTTTTAAGTTAGCAAAGTTACTAACTTTTAGTTTGATGTACATCTACAGCATATATACAAAAATGTAAGCATCCAGCATAGTATTGTTAGGGGGCCAAGATGGTGTTTCTACAATAATGTATCACAATATGTAGGTATTAATACCACAGATTAATCATCAGTTATCCTTTGTAAAAAAAATTCCAAGATTAGAAACACATGTTAATCTCACCCTATTGAACATATTATATAACTGGCCTTTTGGCATGTTTAATAAACCAATGTTAAAGTACAATCATGGCCTTGCACTGTGATGTATCTTCATGATTTTATGCTATGTAATTTACTTCACTTGTACTATAATAAGCACTTTCCCATGTCTGTGTTATCATTGTTTTGTTGAATTGTACAGCACTGTATAACTTAGTTATTATTATATTATAAATAAAAATATACATACGTACAACATAATAGTAACTATCGTAGTTGAGGGTTTTAAATTTTTTTGGTGATACTGTCCCTTAAAGACACAATAGCTGCTGAGTGCTATAAAATAAAGTGATAGGGTTAAATATAAATATATGCAGAGTTTTGTTCCAGTTATTAGACTTAAGTTATACTGTATGTAGCCCTTCAACAAATCCCTGATGCATTTTACATATATTGGTATATACTGTACATTTACTTTGCTTAAAATAAATGAGCCAATGAATAAAGTCCTTTAAGAAAAGTGAGCATGTGATATTCCTGATTTGACCTCAGAGCAGTGAGGTGAAACTTTATCTAGGTTTAGTTTGCTTCTGAACATATGATAAAGACCAGACATTCACCTAGAAAATATCTTAACCTTGAGTCTAAGATGTACTTAATATAAAGCTTCCATGCTTTATGTTGCCATATGTGCATAAATGTTTGTAAAATACTCAGTTCTGCTATCATCCTGGTATATTTCTCTTTCTTTGTTCCAGAGCCCTTTATAGAGCCAGTTTGTACAAATTGTCATGAAAAGTTTGAATTTAGTTAAATGGATCATTAATAGATGAAGAGCATATCTTTCACATAATGTTTTATATGAATGCTACCATACAGTTTTACAGCAACTGGGGCTATGTATGTGTGTACTGTACATTATATACATTTCCCACAATTGTCTTAGAAGCTTTTCTTGTAAATATACAGTATTACAAGTTTGTGCCAAAAATGTTTTTACAGCAGTTCTAACCTATATTGATATTTTAAATCCTTATGTCCCAATAACACAGGGAGCAAAAAGCAATAGATTGCATGTTTAGTAGAAGTGATTGGGGTACTTGCTCATTTGACAGATGCACTTGATTTATACAACTTGTATAAAACACCTTAATTCTCAGATTGCCACATATACTTCATTTCTAAGAAATTCCTTTTAATTATTAAATAATTGAATAAATTACATAATGTACTGCATGAGAGTTTAGCAACCAGGATTTTTTTTTCAACTTGGCTAAAAATATTAGGCTGGATACATTATGATGATGTACAGAACAAGCAAGCTAATGCTGGTAAAAACTAACTTATATGTATGCAATGCATATGGGATTGAAACACCTCCATATCCGTAGATATAAAAGCAAGGAATATAGACTAAAAAACCTTTTTAGAAATTAGGAATATTTGTGAAAGAAAAATGCAAAATTCAATTCAGTCATTAAGACTTAATAATAATATAGTTTTTGCTACCTTTTTTTTAAAAAATATAAATGATTTCAATTAATGTTGTTGTTTGTATTAGGAATGGATAAAGATTAAGGTGGCCATTACTGAATATGTCATTTAAAGGAAGTTCAATATCACTATAAAAAATGACTTGAGATTATAGGATCTGTCACTTCCTCTGTAGAGTGGGTTCAATACGTTCAAACTGATATAGGTGACCTCTGTGTCTGACAACACCATCAGTTGTTGACCTGTGACATGAACTCTGTATCTTTGCTTCTTTAGCAAAAGGTGTTTGTATGGCCCTGTTCACATTCTCTGGTAATGTCATCCTACTTTTGACAAACCAGGAAGTAAAGAAAATGTTCTGTCATTCTTAACAATGACTTTTTTTTCTGGTTTCAAGCACAGTTGACAGCAACAAATGTAAATGTTCTGGTGGAAAACTCCAGATTTTATTTTCCTGCTCTCTTTTTATTTTATTTAATGTGTGTTAGGACAGGTACAATCATATAAGAAACTTATGCACATTAAAATAAATTCAAAACATATCCAATGAAATCAAAGCCTTTTTTTTCTGTCACAACAGTATGTACATTTTAGAAATGCTATTACAAAATACATTTTAGACTAAAAAATGTGGGTTGAATTAAAACATCTCAAACAGTTGACAAATACAGTGATAACATGACATGGGGGATATTTACTAAGACTATTTCAACCATATCAATTCATTTCACCCCGTTTAACTGTCAATGTTCATTTCCCCTGATTTATAAATGATTGATAAATATGTTACCATATCAAAATAAATCATTATTGCTAAATATGGATCACTTTTCATTTTTTTTTCACTTAGGGTCACCCTCCATTACAGGTTGATATCAACATTCTTTTTCAATGGGAAATGTTTTTCTAATGTTGCTAAGTTACAGGACCAACTCCATAGGGAATAATGGGTTTTTACCAGTGTGAGGCGGGCGAACCAATAAAATGATCTTAGGAAAGCTTAGTAAATAGGCAAAAACAGCGATATTGTTAAAAATAGACTGTTTCTCCTGTATTAACTAGTTGAAAATCTTTTTGTCTTTAGTAAATAACTCCCAAATATTTATCCTATTATCTGATTTATGCAATTCCTTTAACTGGGTGAACCACTTTTCACAGTTTGTTTTGAAATTCATTTCTACCAAGTAATTTATACTTAATGATCAAAAATCACTTATAAAACTGAACAGAGCTCTTGTCTCCTTAAATTCTTATAGTAATTAATTTTTATTAATATTTATATGCATTTGACAGAAAGAATACAAAGAAGATAGGTGGTGAAATGATTTCTAAATTGAAATAAATTTTTTTGATAAATTCACTTAAAAATAACAACGCTTAGTCAGTATTTGGTCTTGAAATGATTGTGTTATTAATCCAATGTGCTTCATGGTATTCTTGAGTATGGGCTGGTTTATCAGAGCTGAACAGATCTAGGCTTCTTTTTTGAGAATGAACAATTTATGTTCAGAGAGTCAGAAGGGCACCCAATATAGAAAAGCATTAGCAGAAGGTTACCTCTGTAATTTGCAGTATTGAAGAACATGAATTGATTTATTCCTCAAGAACTGCTCTAATCTTTTTGATGTTTACTTTTTTCCAAAGTAGCATCTTAACTAATTTACTATATGCAAGCAATAAATAAAAGTTAAAAGGTATTTTATATGCCTGTTTTATCAGGATAAAGTTACAAACCTGATATTATTTATCCACATGGAATGTAATTAGGTAGCATTTAATGCTACCTAATGACATTGTTAAAATATATAAAATTTATATGAACACTGAAAAGCATGTATCAACTCCTGTTAATCTCAGTCTGCGATTAAAGATTCCCAATGTGTAGTATACATACACTGGTATCAGAGGCGGTTCTGACTAGATTTACTCCCTGGGTGAACCACCCCTCCCCTGGACCACCACCACCACCAGCAGCCCCTCTGGACCACCACCACCAGCACACCCCCCAACCACCAACACCAGGAAGTTATGTTTTGAGGGTTTTTTTGATGGTGCTCATGCTCCCTCAAATAGATTGCGCCCTGGGCAGTCGCCCACACCACCCATAGCTACAACTGGCCCTGACTGGTATGGACCTGGTAGAAAATCAAATCATTGGACCAGCAGATGCTGTGGAACGTAGCACCCATAATGCTTTAGAGGATAAAAAGTAGCACTGCTACTTTGTATTTATAACTGGAGCAAAGTCTAAACTGATTCCTCTTTACCACTTTAATTTGCATTAATTTACCTGTTATACCTGATTAAGGGCTCTTTTACTTGCTCGAAACATGTAGTGAAATAAAACCTATGCTCATTGAGGCTTCCTGCTCTAATTTCCCATTTTAATTCTTCTTCTAGTGGTTGGAAACAGTTTTGGCTCTGGTAGAAGATGCAACCCCTGTCTGTGTGGTACATTCACCCCAGTTCTAAATATTTCTCGGTAATGAGTCACAAATCTATAGCAACTCCATAGATACCTCCCCTGCTGTTATAGTACCTGCACACCAGCTCTGTATTATTCTCAGTAATGTATCCCAAATCTAGAGCACCTTCATAGCATCTATCTGCTAACTCCTAGGCCCCTTATATGGCTATTATACTTTATTCCCTGTATATACACTTCTGCCTACAAACTGTCATTAATATATTGTTATATTTCTATCTGCAATTTGTCTGCTACTGTCAGTTGCTATGAAGTGTCATCCTTCTTGAGATATGTACAGTTTAATAAAAATATTTTACACTGATACAACTTTTGGGGTACTGGTCTATTATAAGCCTACACCAATAAGATAATCTCCCATTCATAACAGTTCATTTGATGAACTGTATTAGTTTGGAATGATTTTAACAATCATTCAATTAAAGTATCCTGCATTATAAAATGGTGCTCATAATTCCCCATAACTGCAATTTTTTTTTCTTATGATTTGTAGATATTCCTTTTGAGAGCATAACTATGTGTTTAAGTATGGCAAACAGGCTGAGGCAATTTCCCTATAGGTGTACTTTTATACACTGATTTATGGCGTGTGTAATAATATGGTTTTATCATTTCTTTCTGTTTGTGAGAATTTGCTGCATGTACATTTCATAAGGTATGGAACATTACTTTTTTTTTTAATTATCTGTCTACCTGTTATTATGTCATGTCATATTACCAATTTGATAAGCCTTTTTTAATATCTAGAAAATAATTTTACATTCTCTGGATTTTAGCAGTTTTACTTCCACATCATTTTGCAAAAGTGAATCACACCCAGCAGAAATATAAAACAAGTCTAGTGTAAATGATGTGAAACCTGTCTTGATATGAAAGCTATATTTAAAGAAATATATGTAATATTGCTTTGGCAAATTAAAATTTAATTATTTTGTTTCTGTAATTTACATCCTTTATTAATGTGACTAATCTTACCTAGTATTGACCAAGTTGTATAATGTAATTTTGGAACTCTGTGTTTGCAATGGGACTTTCCTTTATTCTAACAAAGTGAGTATTTTGTAATTAAGTAATTCAGTTCCATATATCACTGCCCTCTCCCATTCTGGCTTTTAGGCATCTTTCACCGGCAATTACTAATGAATTATCTATTTAGAATGATTGCTACATTTTCTTAGATTAAATAAAATGATGTTCTCTCTGTAAGGAGATTATATATGCAACAATCCATACAAAAAACAACATTATTGCAATAACTGCTTCAGTGGTAATACCATACCATTTATCAGATAATCTTACAGAGCAAAAAGGAACCACCACCATCCAAACTGTAATTATAATTGAATAAAAAATATATACCAGAATAAACAAACAATGGAAAGCATGCATATGTTTAATATCTTAAAAACAAATGAGTGATTCTTAGTTGAATATGCAAAGGAAAAAATACATGCTATTACCTATTGGAAAGTCATGTTGGGGGGTAGGCATAAGGGTTTTGGGTATTGTTGGAAAGTAATGTTGTAGGGTAGGCAAAGGGGGTTGTGTTACTGGTGGTACATGCATCCATTCCCCAAACCTCATAAAACAGATTAGTTGGCTTAGACACAGACAATATCTTAAAATGAATACCCTTAGACATGAATGCCTTCTTCAAACTCAGAATCTCACCTGTATTGAGGGAACAATCAAGGCAATTTCTTGTAGTCTTTTTTTAAGACTAGCTACTTAGAGCTGGCAAAGACAGCCTTTCACAAGAACATCTATAATTTGCATTATAAGTGGGGATCATATAACTGTTTACAGTTCTGCCAGTAGGAAAAAAGGCTGTTTCATTGCAAACTAGTCTATGAGGAAGATCTATCAGTGTTTATAAAAAGACCTGTTAATAAATGGTGACTGTCTAGTTGTGTCTCTATGTAATATCATCATGTGAATCTATAACAGAAAACTTGACCTTATTTCTGAAACACCAACATTTAGTTTATGCATATCAATTCATAATACAGATTTTGATGTCAATCACAAATATGTAGCATTTAAAATCATTTTACAAAACTAACAAATACAAATCAATCTATAATTAATTCTAGATATTGTAATTCCTAAATAGATCATACCAATTTTAATAATTTTTTTACTCAAAAAAGAATTTACTTAAAGTTTATTATCCAGTCCTGAGATAAGACCTAATATTTTTGCTTAAATATTGTTTTAATTGTATTACGCTAACTGAGTACTTTAACACTTCTCAAGCTTAATGATTCTTTTCATTCGACTATATAATTAAGAAAGTTAATTGAGACTCTCAAAAAGTAAGGTCAACAGTCAGTGTTAGAGTTATGTTAAAGTAATAAATGACTTTCCAAGTGTTACATCCTCTTTTAGGTAGACATCTCAGATAAGAAAGTCTTAGAGCCACTTTCTGTGGAATGCCAAAAGTTCAAATCTGAAGGCAGAGACAAGGTTAGTAACAAAAACAGGTGGAAAGAATGACCGTCATTTATGGAGCAGATGCAAGTAAACATACATAAAAGGCAACACAAGTCAGATTGGACAATAGGAAGAAAAATCTGATTTTTTTTAATAGCAGGAGTAATGCCAAAATACCACAAACCAATAGAAATTGAGGAACAGGAAAGGGAGCAACATGGGGGATTTCACCTGTTTATGGTATTTATATAGTGCTGATAGATTATACAATGCTTTACATAGATTTCCTTACATAGACTGAATTTCAACAGCCATATTTAAAAAATAGAGCAGAAGAACCAGTGGTTGATAATTTAATTATATGACTAACCAACCAAGTATCCAGTTAAACAAGTTATAAAACAATTAGCAACAATTCACCTAAAAGACAAGTGCCTAGTTACAAAGGACTGTGAACTGTGACAAACCCTCAGACCCACTTGCAGTAATTATGACTGTCTTGACCATTTACTGAAGTAATTGTCCCCACTTTTACCCTGAGAGAGTAGGGTATAAAGAAATATATTGACATTCAAGATTGTGCCCTAACTCCTACCACTTTACCAAATCACAGAATAAACATTCTGGAAGGCATATACCATCCCATGCAGCCAACTTTCAACCTGCTAAGGCAAGGCCTAACTACCATATGACTATATTATGTCTGTTTATCTGTTTGAGTTATACGATATTTTCCATTGTAGATGAAAGGTTTATTATTAGTATACAGCTGAAACAAATGGTCAGTGGTTAGGTAAAAATATAATATTTTGTACTGTTACTCATGTTGCCGGACATTTGCAAAATGTTACTACTTAAAAATAAGATATGTACACATTTTTAAGGCTGTTCATTTCGTTTATCATGGTTTTACAAATATTAAGCAAAATAAAAACACAATTGAATTATACTCAGTATTAATGTTGCCAACAACAGTATCTTATTAATTCTAAAAATATGGATTGTGTGGCGTAAAATTTGCTGGAAAGGCTTAAAATAGCATCAGCATTACCATGTATCTTTAAAAAAAACAACTGTCCAGAAAAAAAGAGAGGAAGGCTTATTTCCCCTAAAAGCTGCATTTTTCATAAGGAACGATAAGGCCAAATTTCCCCCTACAACCTTAGTTTAGTCTATATCTGTAACGGAAAGGGTCCTGTCTGTGCACAGATGTCTCAGATTAAATTGTATCTCACAGTCCTTACAATGTTCAGTACTAGATGAACTGCCAAAAGGGCCGTAGGCAAGAACTAAATTGCTTTGGTTTCAGTACACAGTGAATTTGGCTCAGACAAGCTGAATCAGTACATTAAATGTGAATTCCTCAAAGATTTGAAAGCAGCCTTTAGCACAATTATTGACTGTGAGTGATGATTATGCCTAATTGAAGGAGACTTTTGCTACCTGTAGCTCAGTAGGAGTCCATGAGAGACCCAGTAAGGCATTGCATCTTAATTTAATATTCTAGCTTGAAAGAGGCAATTGAACCTAAATCTTGAGGTGTGTACATGGTCAATAAATTTTAATAAACTTTAAAGGTTCTGTAATGAGGCAGAGTGTGTATAATTCAATAGTTTAATTCTGAAAATGAAGCATTGCTAGTCAGTACCTTATGTCAGAACCATTATGTATCAGTTTATGTCAAGCTAAAGCTTTTGTTGTAAAGTGGAAAAACAAATACATATATATATATTTTATAAAAAAACAAATACATATATATATTTTATAAAAAAACAAATACATATATATATTTTATATACATGTATATATATATATTTTTTTTTTTACAGTGTTTTCTCGAAATCTTCCAGTCTGCTTAGTATAATCATACAGCACAAAACAAAGGTTACTACATTTCTCACATAGCAAGTTATATAAAATAAGATATAGCATCAATCTGACAGTTTAACATCTAGTATTTTACATTCAAGCCAATGAGTCAATTTCCACATATTATCTGGTCTTTTGCAAGAGATTAAGATATTTCTTGATTTCTTCATAAATCAATACTCAGAAATTCATGCTAACATCTTTATTGAATTGATTTTTTTTTTTTGCTAGGAGATGAAGGGCTGTCAGTAGCAAATTCTGTTCTTTTCTTTTTTTTCCCTAGACTTAACTACTGTTCATCATAACATAATTAGAACTAAACTAAAGCTTCAAATGCATGAAAGCTCTCTGGCTGAAGGGAAAGCTAATTATTATCACCAGACATACAGTAATTAGTTCACTATTTACAGCTTTGGTTCCAACAATGCATTACAACATTTTATTTTAAGGATCTAATACACAAAATCACATAAGCACAGCACATTTACTTTCTACAAGTGTTGTCCTGGGTTTTTCTCCAGGAAACAAAAGCTAAAGATAAAAATCCCCATTGCTATTTTAACAAAGAAAACTGTTTAATAGTTTGGGTTTTATAGTTTTACACAGGGTTTTCTGCTTGGCCTTTATTTATTATACATTTTTGAATTCTTCCTTTTACTTGTTTCTCACTCATTTACTCACTTATTCACTGTTTCTCTTTCTATGTTGTTCTTACTTTAAATGTATTTCAGATTCTTCTATATTGTGGATGTTTTTATAGTGGGCAATAAATTAACCTTTTTTCTGTTATCCAATACTATAGTTTTGCAACTGTCCAGATGTATCATGCCAAGGGAATTTCATGGCCCTAGTCATACAGTTTTTATGTATGACCCTATTGTGACATTGTCAATTCAATAGGATACGGCCCTGTCATGTGGGTATAACAGATATACAGCCTTCAGTCTGGATGGTGTTGGACAGCCTTTTCTAATAAAAACTGACAACGTGCATGATAGCCACTCCTATACATTGATATATTTGCACTTGGCTCAGAGGTTACTCAAGCATCTTAACCTCACAGTTGCCAGCACATAAGGTTGTACAGAAGTATAACACCACCAATATGTGCCTTGAGAATTAGATTACCAATCACATAGTTTATAATAAATGTAATGGCCCAAATAAACATTTATAGTATACTTCCCTTCACACTGCTATATAGTATGGATTATAGTAGAGTGCTCACGTATATTTAGGATATAATTTGTAAATTTCATTTGGAATTATAATTATACATTATAGGTTTTCATACAGAGTAACCCAGTTCATAAACTGAAAATAACAGACTGTAAAAATAATATTTTTAAAGACAGAGCATCAGATAACTTTTTACTTTTAGGATGGCTTAAAATTGTGCTGTTAGAGTAATTGTGAAGTGCTTGCTATGACTATAAAGTCACCCTTTTTTCTGTCTCATATGTATGAACAACACTGGTTGATTGCAGCACAGTGTTCTTGTGGAATTTTTTTATTCTCTGGGTAAAGTTCAATGTAATAAGTTTTGAAATCAGCCGGCAATATAGACTAGCTGTGTAAAATCAGCTATTAACATTTAAATATGTTCAGACTTTTGATTTATGAACTAATGGGAGCAGTTACTTTAGGACACTGATGATATGAGCATTTGATATTTTTGTTCCTTAAATAAATACAGTTATAACTAAAAAATTGGGTTAGATTTTTTTCAGGTTACCATTGACTAGTATTACATTTTGTCTACATATTAGTATTAATTCAGTGTGACAAATATGCAATTCCAGGGAAAACTAGTGGTCTCTCTATACTCACCACTAAATCGCTGATTGGTGTGTGGCTTTAAACTGTTGCATTTTCCACTTCTACCTGGTACCTATAACCAAAACTATTTAATCTACAATACTCTTAGGGAAACCTCTCATTAGAATTACTCAGAATGCAGATTATCCTCTCAAGGATCCATTCTTTCCTCAGGTCTTTCTTCTAGTCAAAGATCCTCCTTATTTCCCAGCAATGTTATATACTAGATTCTAGACAGACTCTGGCTGCCATTCACAGGGACTGCATCTGCAGTAAGTGAGACATTTACAAACAATAGCCACAAGATATGATATAATGTCTACAATAATGTTCTACATTTGGACTGTGGGTTTTTCCACCTCTTCAATAACAGAAATCAGGCCCCATAGGTACCAGAGCTATGCAGAGCCATTTGTTCTCATCAGCTGGTGAACCTTTTGTCACAACCTTAGCACAAAACCTGCAAGGATAACCAATGCACTGGAATAGAAACCAAAAACATGGTGCTTGTAAACAAATTTTCATGTTTTCTGTTCACTAAACAAAGATCATGAAATGTTAGGTGTTCTGCCCTAGAAAGCCAGTTCAGATCAAATATTGGGCCTTATGAATTGGCCCCATTTAGATGCCTTTATCCATAGTTTGTAATCAATTTAAGGAGAACTAAAATCTCACAAAGGCTTGTGTTTTGCCTACTAAACCAGTTTAGAGACTCTCCTGGCCTTTGGTACTAACACTCTTTATCTGCAAAATTTTCACTAAAACCTGTCATCTTTATAACCTAGGAAAACCTCCCTTTAGCTAGTAACCCTCAGGGATTTCAATAAATTACATATTGCTTCATATGCTCCCATGCATTGCAAATTTAAACTAATTTCTTGGATAGTGTATATTCATTTTTGTTGTTTTAAATGAGGAATATCTAAAATAAAATTCCATTTTAGTGGAAAGGTTCAGTCATCTTAAAAAGTGATGAAATAGAAGGCTCGGGTACAGGCAGTAACAGAAATCTCAGCTCCATCTGAATTGTTAAATCATCTCTTTTAAAACTGAATACTCATAAACACCTATCTGCGCCTTGCAATGTGTGTAAAGTTGTTCAGGAATGGAATCTTGGTTAAGGGATTCATTTAGTCCAGGGGACTCCTTGAGGAGGGAGCCATTTTACTCCCTCTTGCAGCGGCGACTACAACTATTTTGTGAGCTGCTGGAGGAGCGTACTCTATCGATCGATACTTTTCAGTTGATTTTTTCCAATCAAAACATTTTAATCGATATTTTTCAATTGTGCAACCATTTTTACAATGAAAAATTCATTGAAATCAATCTTTTCAAGTTTTGCAAATTTTGCACTTAGTGTAGTTTTTTTCAATTAAATCTTACATTTGCATATTCCATGTGCTATTAATTACCTAATACATGCACTCTAAACTTACAGGTATATTTATAACTAATACAGATTTCTGACTTGACCTTTTCACCCTAGTTTGCTGCCAAACAAAAATCTTGGCTGTGATAAATCACAGATCCCTCACTGGAATGAGTAAAATTGGAGTGATTTAAGGTGTGATGGTGAAAAGACAAAAAAGAAGCAAGAGGAGAGATTTGTGAAGAGTGTTCTTGATGATTAATTACCTTTATAGTTAACAGACAAATGTTTATGGAGCTTCAGAATGAGGCTTAAGGTCTTGCAATACTATGTTTACTGACGATGTACAGATGCACCTACCACCTGAGATCCATAGTGCACCTTTGCTCTGTCATTTCAACCCCTAATCAAAACCAGTATTATGTTACAAGGAAAATAGAAATCAGCAAAAAGAGTAGATAAAATCTTACAAGAGTGGTCTTAATAATCTTCTTCCTATTTTAATACATTGTTGATAAATTATCATTCAATTCTGAGTCTTACAAACATTACTTGGATATCAGTCACATTACTAAATAGTTTGGAGCATATGCCTAATATTCTAAAACATGATTCTTTGTCATAAAGCCACAGCAAAATGTAAAAACAATTTATGTTATCCTCTCACAAACGAGAATACGCATTCTTTTGCCATGTTTTTTTACTCCAATATATATAATCCAATATAATATACAAATCAAATATATGTAATTACTGAATGCATCTACATCCTAACCATTATTATACACAGTCTTAAAGGACTAGTAACATACAAAAATCACAAAACAATTCCACACACATTAGTAAAAAACAAACTTATTTTCATTTCATAAGACAGAAAAAATATGTTAATAGTGATAGTAATGTAGCTGTGTAATAGTGATAGTAATGTAGCTGTGTAATAGTGAT
>WMED01000724.1:0-32004 GCA_019650415.1 Pipa parva
TAAAAGTTATTTCACAACATTGCCTATATACTTGAAAGAAAACATAGGCTATCTTTCTGTCTAAGGGCGCTTCACCTATTTTTCTGATTATTCAGGATCTCCTTTCACATCCACAAACATGTATCAACTCAATTTAAGCATGACGATAGCAGCATCATCCCTCCCAATTAAGTTCCTGGGACAGCACCTGAAAAATGTGAAGGGTTCCTTGCATTCCACTGACTTTGTCCAGCGTCTCTCTTTTATACACCAACTTCTTTTCTCCATGGTTGTTTATGTATTATATGGTGATATATACCATGTATTTCTGTTTTCTTCTGGAGAAGATCCAAACAAATATGAGAAGTTCCTCGCTGCAAAGCTTGCAGAAGAATGCACTTCTCCTTCAAGTTTTTCAGCTGTTCCAAATTTCTCCATCAAGTACATACAAGAAATTTGATTTTGCATCCAAATGTAATGCTGATGCACAGGCCTAAACTTAACAGAACATATGGCCAAAAATAGATGGATACATCTCTTACATGTACCACAACCTCTCTTTCACTAACAGTCCCTGTTGTTACTGGGCAGACAAGAGATTTGTTTGGAAACAGTTATATAGATCACCAGTGCTTCACTTCCTTCTTTTGTAGATTCAATGTATAGTGGGTGACAGGCGCAGGAGTTTGTTAAGGATATTGTGTTGACTGTAGCAGCTGTGATAATGACGGAAATGATGACTGCATACAGGAGACCGACAATGAATCTACGTATAAAAGTTTTAATTTCCCCTTGATTTATTTTCTTATTGTGATGGCCATATTATTTTGTATAGCATGTCATTTATTTTTGTTGGTGGTCACACAAGCTAGTAGTGATTGGATTCTTAAATTCTGTCCTATGCTTTTAATGCTGAAAGGACAGGCAGGAGGGCCCCAGGTCACCACAATCTCAGCTCAAGTCTTGTTAGTTTTGCCATTTACAACAAATGTAAGTCTTTTTTGAGAATCAGAATTATTTGAAAGCTGACTAATGGCCTTTGCAAAAAGCAGAAGAAATGCAGACCTTTCTAAATTCTAATTGACTCCATTGTGCGATAACCACAATAACGAATGTGTTCATTTTGCGTTTATTAAAATCAGACCGTAACCAAAACTCAGAAGTGGAATTGGAATCAAGGGAAGACTGAACGCATCTCAGGGTTTCTGATGTCTTAAATGACCCCCAAACAGAATAAAAAATGCAGAATTAATAGTTAATAGTACTGTCATTTTTAATATTCAAATACATTAATTCAGGAATGCTACCATATTCAATTCTGCTTTACTGAAATGGAAATCCAAAATGCCTGTCTATCTTGCCTTGATCAATCCTTTTTCACAAATACATGTAGCCTCCAACTAAATGTCCTGCTTTAATTAAAGCTTGATGGAGGTTTCTTCTGGGAAAAGACAAATGATGGCATTTGTCTTAAGAGGACTAAGGCAATTATTTACCAGTCAATGATTTGTCAACCACAGTCAGCATCCTTTCACATAATGTATGTTAATGGTAACTGCAGTTTAAGTTAGGTACTTATCAGGTTATATGCTAAAATGGAGTATTATAATACACAGGTTCAGAAAGTATTAACATATCTCTATTTACTGTATCAGTAGATGGGGAAGTCTCCAAGCATAAAAAACAAAGAGTTTAGGGAAATAGTGAAGTCAGTGATAACAAAGTTATTTCTAGTAATTCATACAGATAAACTAGGCTGTTTGGTGCATATTGCACACACAGTTTATGTGTTAATTTAATGGGAAAATATGTGTCTGTTTCCTGTGTCAGAGACGGAAAACCTGGCTCCATGTGTATAGTGACTCTTTTTCTAATTGCAGTAGGAGTATGTAGCCAAGCAATAAGCCATGGACATCCACAGATCAAACAGTAAAGGGGGGCAGGGGCAAATCACCTCATGACATCACCTTCGTGTTACATTGGGAGATTAGGATTTCCAGGATAAAGGGGTACATAGGGAGGCCAGGACTACTCTTGATGCACCCCTCTTTCTTCAAAAGGCACTAAGGCACTGGTGACCTTCCCCCATGGACACCCATGCAATAAGTTATATACAGTGTCATTTAAACACTAAAAACACAAAATGTAACTCAACTATTAGGATTAACTTGATTTGCTATTAAAATATTTGATAAAGTCTTCACTGCATGAAACAACCGCCCCCATTTACTTTCTTTGCTATTCACATCTACTCGCGGTCACGTGAATGACTGTCCGGATATAAGGGCGTCTCTCCTTAGTTGTGGCGCTCGAATATAGTATTCACTCTGTGTGCAGAGTGCTAGGGGCTTGTCCTGCTTTAATAAAGTGGTATCCTCGGTTTTGCCAGTCTGTTGCCCGCTCCCAGCTACAGCCTGATTGTCCACAGTTTTGCCTGCCTAGTTTGTCCCTACTATTGACTACCAGTCTGCCTTGTTGTTCCTACATCCATACCTGCTAATCTGCCCAACTCCTGTCTGCGTCTGCCATTGTTTGTACTGTTGTCCTTCCACCAGTGGTCAGCTATTCCTTGGGACCGCGACCTGGGAGTCCTTGGCTGCAAAGCCCATACCCCCTTGCGGGGGTCAAAGGTGAAGACCGGAGGGCTCCTTAGATTCCACACCCAGGGATTAGCTAGTGCCAAGACCGCTGTGGTACCGAAGCTGCTTGTCTCCTTCTCCTCCCCACTCTGTTGTACGAATCCTCACACTAACTAACTTTCCTATTGTACAGTGTAACTGCAGACATCAAAACAAAGGCAAGTAAAAGCAGAGTCTAAACATCTGTCTTAAAGTTCTAAGAAAATGACAAATAAAATGATTGCGCCTCATTCCATGTAGATTTTACCCTTAAATTAGTATGTAGATCAGTAATACATCATCAGAATCTCAATTCCGATTGTGGAAATAAGACTAATATCCCCTATACAAAGGTGATCAATCACTTTGACAAACTAACTTCATTACCCTCAAACTATATATCTAGTGTAGCACTGGAATGGAAACAGGAAATAGGAAATCAGGTGCCCACTCATCAAGAGATAATTTTTTTGTCTCTTCCTTCCGCTCTTCAGACTCTGTATTACATTGCCATTATTTAATTGCATTTGTGCCTTCTCCCTGAACAGACCCACATGTACTCATCTGCACAAAATGGCTCGCAGCAGGTTTTATCCTCCAGGGGTCCTGGAATTTAAGCCAAACCACTGCTGTGACATCTGAAACCACATGCCCCTCCAGATTTCACTAACTATTATTTCACTCCTGAAGGGACGTGCTGGTGTACATGATGCTGAGGAAAGGGAGTGCAGATCTTGCACCAGTGCTTGCCCATCTTTAGTTACACTCCTGTAGACACACATCATTATAAATATTACAATAAAATACTGTCTACAGTATTGATACTCTCCTAGGCCCTGCACTGACAGAATTCCTGTAAATGTATGAAAATGTTCTACTGAGTTGAAGATTTTGCTCTGCATGTGAAAGTTCTACTTTGAATAACTCAAGCTGTAACAGATTTAACTACACAGCTGGATGCACCTGCTCACAGAAGTCTTACGTTTTATGCATTGCGAGTTCACCAAAACCTTTGCAGTGCTGTTAACTTATTATATTCTGTAATTCCCCATTCCTTTCTCTTTGCTTTTATGCCTGTTGGATATAGGATGAGATGCAGAGTAAGCCAAACCCCCACAATACACTCTGCAACAAAGTACCTGCTGTACAATGTTTTCATACAACGTGGCAAAGGGAATTCATACCAACATGAAACTAGAAATATATCCAAGACGTTATTAATAGCAAAAGAACTGGAGACATGCAAATCTAATTTCTACAAACTCATAAAATCAAATGGCAAATGTTTTTAAAATGACAAGGGGACTAAAGTTAATAAACAAAGAGAGCTGGTAAAAACGATAACCTTTGCCACATAAATTGTCTGTTCATTCACCCTTGCCCCTTGCTGATGTCCTTGATAAAGAAAACTTTATCACCACTTCATAGTTTTCCCCAGTGTTATAATAATAATGACAAGGTGGCATACAAAAGTGGGAATATACCACAGAAAAAATTGTAATAGTAATGTACCGTGGTCATAATAGCAGTAACAGTACATTACTGCCATCATCGTGTGTTACTGATCCTTCGTAAAATATATTCTGTTAAATGTAACACACCTGTAAATACTGACATGTTCTCAAAAACACAACAAAGTATTTGCCCCTATGTCAATAACCAGCAAGATGCTTTATAAAGAAAGTTTCTGCATTAACATAGAAGGGCGGTTCTTTACGATTGGAGCAGTTAGGCCATGGATCTTATTGCCTATGGAATGCGTCATGGTTGATTCAATTAAAGAGTTCAAAAGAGGCCTAGATGCCTTTCTTGAGTTTTGGAATATTACAAGTTATGGATACTAGATAAACTGGTGATTGTTCTTGATCAAGGGTATTATTCTGAACTACATATTTGGACTTGAAAAATAATTTTGTACCCTAAATGTACCCTGAAGATTATTTGTCTTTTTTTGCATCATGGGTATTTTTTGCCCTCCTGTAGATCAACATTGCAGGATAACAGGCTAAACTTTATGGCTGGATAAAAGGCTGAAATTGTCTTTTTTTTTTGGCCTTATAAACTATGTTAGGCCAAAAATGACCACCTCACCCATTTGATTTTATTTATTTAAGTCTATTGTGAAATTTTGCGACTGACATAAAATAGCTGAGGAAATTCAAAAGACCTTATATTTTATAATTAACTATATTGCATACAAGGGACAGGGGAAAATAGTATTTAAGACAACACTCTACCATTTACCCTATATTTTATTATTTACAACCATATCCCAATGGGAAACATGTAGAAACATTCTCTTTACCCTTTTAGCCCCCCAATGTTGCTGAATTAACACCCACCCAACACACACCAAATAAATAGGGAAGTAACTATTGAAGCTGTTCCTTATTAATTTGCTTTGTATGTAGGTACCGGACTCTTCCATGGATTGTTGCGCTACTCATTTGGCTTTGTAAACTAACATTAAGTTCACAACTATTTTAACTCATTATTTATGATGTGTGTAGTAATACAGGAAAAAAGAAAATTAAAACATTCTTAAAAGTAATTTTTGAAAGAGTTTGCAAGATAGAATCTTTATGGTAAAATGTATAAGTAAATCTGTTATCCCATATGTGTAAGCAATAAAGTTTAAGTAGTACCCATTAATAAGTTGGGTATCATGTTTCCCAAACAACATCCAAGAGGAAGTGATGTTATTTCTGTGCCACTTTACTAGAGGAGCTAACTGTGCAGGTCTAATGTATAATAAAAAGTATGGGACTACTAATGTTCCACATTTAAGAGTAATTCAGGAAAGTCGGAACTTACCTTGCGATCCTTTGATTCACTTCGCAGAGACGAGTATGCGCTCCCTTCTCTCCTGCACGTGGAGATCAGCGAACGCTTTAAAGGTATTCCAGTCTTGCGAGGTGACTTGAGTGGTCACGAGGTGAGGCAAAGTACCTTTAAAGCATTCGCTGATCTCCGCGTTCAGGAGAGAAGGGAGCGCGTAACAGTCTCTGCGAAGTGAATTGAAGGATCGCAAGGTAAGTTCCGACTTTCCTGAATTACCCCCTGTGTGTCTAGTTATTGTTAGATGAACAATATGATATGATATGATCTATAGGCCCATATACAAGTTCAAATTAGAGTATGTCAAGCTTTGAGGTGCAAAAAGGAACTGGTTTAGGCACTACAACAAGTATAGTAACTGAGGCAACAACATCATTTAACTGCACAGATTCTTCCTAGCCAAGATATAACATGTCTGTTCTTTAAATCTTTGCTAAGTTTGCAAAATAATTTTTGTTAGTTATGAGAATATAGGGTTGATGGTTGGAAGTAAGGCAAACATCTAACGATTGGGTCAGTTGCATAGATTCAAAGTTATTGTTGAAGAATCCAGAGTGGAAAAATTGCACCCAATTTCAGATTCAGGATTATTAACTTTAAGACCTGAGATCTTTATGAAGATGACTTGTTTTCCAACTTTAAAAGCATGGACCTTTTGAAGAGTCAGGAATCATTAAAAAAAAAACACATTAGTGAATCATTCAGGCTTTAAGCCTTACAAGATTGCACAAACTTTTTGCTTTACCTTAGTCAGCTATAAACCAACGATGTGTTTGGTAATTCTAAAAGCTCCTTGAGAAACTCATAAAATAAAACTAAATACGGTCTTCCTCAAATTCCTACTATCTGTATGTCATGCTTGTTTTTACTGGGATAATTACAAAATCAGGAACCACAGTGGTTAGATTTATTTGTGCTAGCACTAATAATTCTTTACAATTTCTCTTTACGTTTTATGATATTCAGTGCATTTTTCCTATGATTAGTTAATCTAACCTTTTTTTTCCTTTATGGAAACAAATTCATCTTATTATCAATCTAACAGAAATATGAGTCACTGATTGCTCTGATACAGCTCCCAAATCAGTGACTCATATTTTCTCTGACACTAGCAGCAAGATTGTAGAAGTGAATTTATAAATGACAGAAAAAAGAAAATATGAAAAAATACCAAAAGAAAAAAATGTAAGGGCTAATTGGGAATATTATTAAATATTTACTTACAGTCTGCCTTCTCTGCAGTTTACCCACCCGAGCAACTCTGGAAACACTGCATCCAAGTATTATCAGTATGTTTACTATGCCCACACGAGCCATTGCAAAAGATGAAGTATTGCTTCTGTGGGGCTTATTTACATTCCCTGAGTGTCACTGTTACAAGAACTTTAAGGAATACAAGGCAGCTGTGTACTATACAATGATCAGCTAAGATAATGCCCTGCACGAAATGTCAAGCTTGGTAGGGGTAATTTAAAGGGATCACATCCTACATACAGTACCTTTGCTATTCTTCAATTATTAAATAAATCATTTATTGCTAATTAAGAGGAGCATGTGTATGTTTATTATGTTTATGTGACTCTATGTGTCTGCGTGTGTTAGATCACCAAATGGTTTGATCTTTATCAATAATTATTTCTCAATTTTAGCTAAAATCTATTTCCCATTCCCATGGTAAAGAATGGTATCCAATCTTTTTTTCTGGAGGCAAAAGAAGTATATAATAAAAAAATACGTGAGATTAAAAAAAAAAAAAAAAAACCTTTAAAACAAAACAAGACAACTAAATCAATTTACGCAGTAATACAGCACTTTTAAAAATATATATATATTTTTGGCAAAGGTCATTGCACCAAAAAATTCAGTAACTGCTAAAACGTGGGCGAAATTTTTTAAACTCAGGAAGACCGCTCTCAGGGGGGAATTCACGATGGTATGAAGTGAGGTGCGGAGTGTTCGCCTCACTTCGGAATGACTGATCTGCGCTCGCTGATTTCCTGCACGCGGACTTCAGCGAGCGCTTTAAAGGAATTCCAGTCTCGGCGAGGCAACTCTTTTGCTCTCTCCGAGACTGGAATCCCTTTAATGCGCTCACTGATGTCCGCGTGCAGGACATCAGTGAGCGCAGATCAGTCAGTGCGAAGTGAGGCGAAGACTCCGCACCTCACTTCGCACTATCGTGAATTACCCCCTTTGTCTTTCTGAGTTTACAGAGTGAAATCTCCTGAGATTTTTCGAGATCAAGTTTTTTTTATCTCAATGTTTTGAATTTTTCTTCGATGGAACGTTACCCATACTTTTTATTAATAGTATGGCTACCTTTCCATCGAAATTTTTGAAAAATCAAGATAAAAAAAACTCGATCCCAAAAACTAGAAAAAATCTTGTGAGAACAATGCAAGATTTCACTCGAAACTGAGAGCGATCTTTCTGAGTTTAATAAATTTTGCATAATATTAGACTAACTAGCACAACTACAGAGCATTGCTAAACACTGTGCTACACAGACCACATATTAAAATATCTTTCGATATCTATAGTGCAGTTACAACTGATGACAGACCATATCACAAATCACTACATCATGCAGATTAATCTCTCCCAGTGATTATTAAAATGACAAAATATCTCTTACTCCTGTTCTTTAAAAAGAAGTAAATGATAAAAGAGGCTTTCTATACCAAACAGCTTAAATATTCTATGAGCTATTTTATTAATTACAAATTCAGCATTTCTACTCCTCGTTGCGGAATTATTTCTGGACACATGAATTTTTTATAAACATTATATAAACAATGCTATATTAATAAGAACAGTGAATGCAGGGCAAAAGGTAATGTTCCTTGAGGGAAGTGGCCAGACGCATTTAGCAGATTTATTTTTATATATCTATATTTATACAGACAAGTTTTAAATCAGTAGTAGATATGGGCATGTGTTTAAATGTCAAACATTTCACGGAATACATTCATGCTGCAAAATTCTAGTCACATGAACAAAAATTCATCATGCAAAAGCTGATCTCTTATCTTATGAAGAACATATCATTTAAAATAATTCTACACAGATACAATTTGTATTGTCATTCATTTAGTAATTTATGGATCTATTTTTGAAAACTAAAAAAAACACCTCTTCTCTATTTTTATCGCTTAAAAAACAGATCTGCAATGATTTAAGTATGGAAACCGGCACTCCCAGAAGTAAAAGCAAGAAAAGTTTATGATTAAGTGCCCTAATGCACGAAACGCGTTAGGGGGTGCCATCATACATGCCTAACTTTTATCTACCATGATGCACACTGTTTTTAACATGAAGCAATAAACTTTTCTTGCTTTTACTTCTGGGAGTGCCGGTTTCCATATTTGAACTGCTCATGAAACGGTTTTCTTTCCAACCTGAGCACCCCATGCTTTACTACCTTTTTGACTGAGGCGGACACACCCAGGGGTTTGCAGCACCTACAACCACTCTGCAATGATTTAATCATGTATAGTACATAGTAAAGGTTATTATGAAGTATGTAAAATAGTTCATTCTAAGGAAAAAAAATCACTTGTTTCACTAGTGAACCATGTCAGGCAAAATAGCAAGGATAATGACACACTTTGGGCCTTATTGTCTAAAGGCCGAATAGTCAAGTAAAGTTCGGAATTTGCATCTATTCACCACTTCCCTGGGTTCGCTTACTGATAAAACTCTGCGATGTGGTGAATACGTGACAATTTTTGGTGACTACGATATTGTGGTCTTATGGAGAACTTCACATCAATTTACATGTCAGTGCATAAGTACTTCTACTATTGAGTATGCAGTGTGTTGAAGGAGTGAGCGCGAGTAGGTGCACTAATCCAAATTCACTCATTTGACTTTACCACATAGAGTGGCAAATTAGAGGGGGGGCTGATGGCAGGGCTTGGCATGCTACTTAGTCAATAATGAGAATTACATTTGTTATTATTTTGGAGATGCAACTCCAATTGAAGCAAGGTGAATTTGTCAGGTGAATTCAACTTTTAGTCAACCCCTATGGGGTTATTGACTAAAGTGAGAATTCAACTGCTGAATTTTCAAACAGCAGATTCCTATAGCAAATCCACGATCGCAGCAAATTTCCCATTGTAAAGTCATGACCATGACAATTTAAGTTACGACTGTGACAATATTTCCATAGTAAAGTCACGAAAATATTCTCATTATAAAGATGTGACTGCGACAGTAGCAGTCTTTATATGGGGAATTCGCACCAATACGCACCAATTTGGACTTTAGTGAATAACCCCCTGAGTTTCTCTTGAACTTGCAGTCAAATTTTTCTTGTACTATTGCAAAGACTAGAGACAATCTGTACAGGTTCCAATTACCTGGCTAGTATTTTTTTTTTTTTTTTGGATTGTGTGAGCAATCTCTAATACTCAGAGGCAACTCAATTAAGCTCAAGAACATACAAACACCATGGAGAAGATTCTCTGTTTGGGAGAAAGTCTAGGACCCCAGCTCTGCAAGACAACAGTCCTAATAATTCAACTTTAATTGGAGACTAGAACCCTTTGGTCTGTTCTATAATAGTCTTAAGTAGAGCTTGATATAGGAGGCAAGGCTCACTGAAAAAAAGTATTGGGCTCCACCAAGAATATTTAGTGGATTAATAAAATTAGGTGGGAAAAAGGAACAAAAAAGGCAGAAATATGCCACAAAAGTTTATTTTTATGTCACTACATGTTTTAGGCTACACAGGCCCTTGAGTGGCTCACTTGACCTGTGTGTCACGAGCAGCGCTTACCTTAGCTGCTGCGCTGTTCGTGTCTCCGGCTTGTCTGGTGCTGGCAAGTGCTGGGGATGCGTGTATCCCAGCGCTTCCGGGTTCTTGGACAATCACGGCCGGCTGACGTCACGAGTGTGATTAGCACAGTGCTCGAGTATTGTTGTTACAAACCAAGTTAGGGTTGGATCTGCCTGCCTGCCTGTTACTATCTGTGAGGATTGGATCTGCCTGGCATTTTATCCAAGTACCTGCCTGCCTTTATGTTCTGCTTATATTTTTACAGGCTGCTTCTGCCTAGAGTCTCCGTTTCTTAAAGGGATCATCTCTATGTGTCTTCAGCTAAGTGGTTCTGCAGCTTCTATGTGAGTCTCTTCACAGCTAGCACCGAAGCAATAGTATTTCAGCACTGGCATTTCTACACAGCGTTGAGCCAGGAGTGATGCCCATGAGAAGATATTGTACTCTGCGCTGTTCTCAGGAGGTGCTGTGAGTTGTAGTTTTGAGGGTGCCCAGGGGTGCTGTGAGTGATGTCTTTACTAGCTGCTCCTAGTGATCCAGTTGCAGTTGAGCTGTGTCAGGTCGCCAGGGATCCTAAGTGAGTGCCAGCTGCCATAAGTGGGGGGTTACCCTGAGGGCCGCAACCTGGGAGGTGCCTGCCGCAAAGGCCATAACCCCTTGCGGGGGTTAAGGGTGAAGACCTGGCCCTCCTTAGATTCTGCGCTTTAGGGATAACCAGTGTCAACTCCTACTGTGGCACAGAGGATCCACATCTTTATTAAAGTCACGTTCCTGTTCCTATCACTCCCTGTTGTTTCACTTGTGCACGTACACCTTAGTACTTCCAGAAGGTGTATCACCTGACCCTGTTTCCTTTCACGTTTGTACACATTAGGGCTTCTAGAGGCATAACGGGTTCTGGGATCGCTTTAGCTCCTCTAGTGGCAACTCAGTTCCCGTAGTAATCCCTTTGTGTTTCCAGTAAACCCGTGACACTGTGTAGCCGAAGCATGTAGTGACATAAAATTACACTTTTTTGCTACAATTTCCCACCTAATTTTACTGCAATTCGGAACACTGTGGTGTTAGTGGAACACCTAAAAAAGTGTGTTACAAAAATCGGATATAGCCAACCTTTTTTTTTTATTTTAGTGGATCATAAGTCCAGGCAACGCAGCAAAGCTTGCAGAAAACAGTATTCAGGAGTATGGTCTAGACATCATTCACTCCAAAGCCAACAGTTCCTTTAATTACTAACCTGAGATATAATGGATATTGTATACTTTCCCCTTAATGTATTATTTAATATGGTTGTTAAGGTTTCAAAGGCAGAGGGGAAGATATACACATGTAGAAGGGTGGCATAGTGGCCACAACAAGTTGTATAGGTGAAACTAGGACATGCTGTTTTACCATTTGGCAATGTGGGTGTAATACATTCATATGTTTTAATAAATCTAAACTTGCTATTTGATGGCTACTTATTAGAATGCTCAAGCCCTTCAAGTGATTGACTTGGGATTCCAGCTGAACTACTGTGGATAAAAGAGGAGAGAAGGGACTCAGTTATTTGGATAGATTAGATAGAAAGATTAGATAGATAATTGGTTGCTATGGGTTACCAGATCTCTGTAAACAATTCCCTCTGTTGATAAATTGCTGTTTGTTTCCAAAAACTACTTTCAAAAACATACTCTAATTCCAGAAATGTGTCCATTTCATGAAACAGTGAACAGTGCCCTGCACTGCCCATAGTGCTATTAGCACTTCCATTTCAGTGTAATTCATTTAAGAAATTGATATTGCAAGATATCCAACATATTTGACTTATATTAATGAGTAACCTACTACCCATGCAACAGCTTATCTAAAATATATTTCCCAAACGAACTGACAAAAGTCCTATACGACAAAGAATTTCACTGAATTTTTAATAATAAAAAAAATGAATACAATGACTGAAATAAACTATTTTTAGCTATTTAAAATATGTGTCAGATGAAAGACCGCATGACACAGAACAAATAGATGTATGCCCAGCACACATTATCCCACAGGACATGTTTAACCAGCAGCAGAAAATTGCACGCATCTGTGTCTGCTCATGTAAAAGGAACGCTCAGAGGAGAAAGTGTCCCAGTAAGCTGGGATCCGCACAAAAACGAACTCCAGTACTGAACGTTCTGCAATTTACATTAGGTGATTTTCTGAAGAATTGCCTAAATGCAAATTCATTTACAGGGAACACATCACTTATAATCTAGACCCGCTTGCACTTCATAAAGCTAAAACAAGATTTGTAAATTATGTTCCATAATTCAATTATCAAAAATTAAACCATTGATAAATAGAATTCCTTTCTAAACATTTACATTATTAACATTTCAGGTCAGTGTCCCTGCAATAATCTGTCCACCATATCTCTCTGTTATCTCAATTCCTACAATCTCTGCCAACACCTTTTTAATCTCCCCTCTCTATTTTTAATCTCTTTCTATCAATTTTTTAATCTCCTCAACAATTCATTGAAGCCTTTTTAATTCTATTTTACCTTATTTTATTATCTCCCTTGCATTTCACTCACCCCATGTTAATAAATCACAGTTCCCCCCCCCCCTGTTTTCTTCACACCATGGGGGTTATTCAGCAAGCTCCGAAGTTAGGTGCATAGTGTTCGCCTCACTTCGGAACAACTGACATGCGCATGCTGATGTCCGCGTGCAGGACATCAGCATGCGCATTTCAGTTGTTCCGAAGTGAGGCGAACACTACGCACCTCACTTCGGAGCTTGCTGAATTCCCCCCCATGTCTGCTTTTAGTTTCCAACAGTATTGACATTTCTCCTCTCAATGTATCTGCCTTTTTACCTCACACAATACCCATGTCCCATCAAAGTGTCTGCTTTATTTCCTCTCACAGTTTACTCCTCCCCAGAGTGTGTTTCCTTCTTTGACTTTTCATTTTTTTGTCTCATTGAAGAATCTTTGTTCTCCTTTACACAGTGTCTGTTTCTTTGTCCTACAGATTCCTTGGTAACTTGTTCATTGGAGAAGCCATATTGAATGAAACACTCCCCCAACTCCAATCAGTAGGTTTTAAACAGGAAATAATAGGATATTTGCTTTTTATATTAGTTATAATTATGGGTGAAATTTATTAAATTCGGAAAGACCACTCTCGGTTTTTCCGAGTTTACCGAGAGAAATCTGCCGTTGTTCTTACAAGATTTTTTTTGAGATTTCGAGATTGAGTTTTTCCATATCGATTTTTCAAAATTTTTGATGGAAAGGTAGCCATGCTACTAATGTAAAGTATGACTACATTTCCACAGAAAAAAATAATCAAAACAGCGAGATAGAAAAACTCCATCTCGAAACTTCGAAAATTCTCACGAGATTTCACTCGGTAAACTCAGAAAGACCAAGGGGTTAATTCAGGAAAGAGTGAAGTTACCTTGTGATTCTTCTCATCCGTTTGCCGAGACAGGTATCCACTTCCTGGTCTCCTGCAAGCGGAGATCAGTGAACACTTTAAAGGTACTTTGGCTCGGCGAGGCGACTCAAGTGGTCACGTGGTGAGCCGAAGTACCTTTAAATTGTTCACTGATCTCTGCTTGCAGGACACCAGTGAGTGTGTACCCATCTCGGCGAACTGATGAGAAGCATCACAAGGTAACTTCTCTCTTTCCTGAATTACACCGCAAGAGCAGTCTTTCCGAGTTTAATAAATTTCACCATTAAAAGATTCATTATGGGAAAATAATGAAATATTTACTTAGTATGACTGTGACTCAGTTATTATATTTTTTCTAGTATCACTGTTAAATAAGTATTTTAAAATAACATACACAAAATAAAATTTCACAACACTGATATATTTATTGAAATGTTGTCTTTTGTTTATCGACTGCATTGGTCTATATGTGCCTTTAAATTCCTTTATACAAAACAGGAGACAGAATAACTGCTGAAAGCTAATCTATAAGGAAACATTTTACATTCTTGAGTAAGGCATTTCTTAACGTCTAGCATAATATCTTTTTAATGGAAAAATAAAATTATTCAAATGCATTAAAGACAAGAATTCATAAACTTTTTATACATCCGTTTTTCTTATAATTATGCTTTGATTGTTGTGGTTGAGAAAGGAAAGAAAAAGAACATGAAATGCTTATAAATGTGATGTTGAAATGAAAAATCAGATTGTCATCCAAGGAATCAACCATTTTTTTTCCCCATGGCCTAATTCTTTTTTTATTGAGCCATGAATTCTAACTGAAAAGTAGACTATTGTCAAAATGGGGATAGGGGTCACCTTATAATCATCTAATTAGAACGGTAGGAGCAGTGTTTGCCTGTCAGGAAAGTCACCTAACAGCGTCCTTGGCACATGCGCATAGTTCTGTAAAAACGCACCATTGCACTTATGTCATGGTCGCTAAACTGCGCCATCACACTTCCATCTCAGTCATGAAAACATGCCGTGGTCATGTCATTTCCGCTGTGCGGCTTTCCAGCCAAAATGCCTTTATAAGGCAACCAGGCAGATCATTCCTTGCCTGAATATAGAACTTATTTCATTCTGTGGCTCTGGTTATTCTCTCATTTCCTGTCTTCTGGTTCCTGACCTTGGCTTGTTTTTAGGACTCTGCTTGTTTGCTACCCGCCTCGACCTTTGGCTTGTTTGCAGACTTTGATTCTTGCTGCCTGCCCTGACTTCAGAATTGTGTCTGACCAACCTAACCAAACTTCTGTTTTTCTCCGTCCACTAGTGGACAGCTTGCCTGGGGGTTGCAACCTAGGTATTCCCTGTGGTGAAGCCCACATCCCCTTGCGTTGGTCAAAAGTGAAAACCAGGGTCTACCTTAGACTCCACGCCCTGGGCGTAGCTTGCACAAAGTCCCTGTGGGCTCAAACTACAGCCTCCTACTTCTTGCAGTTTAATCCTGCACCTACCTTACATTGCCTAACTATATGTGTGCAGATGGGCAGTAATTGGAATACAATATGAATTAATGGAGTTGTGTAATAGTGCTATTAACACAAGGTTCTTTATTTGCCATGTAAGCATCACCACTGCATGGGACAAACTAGAAAGAAACTCTAAAAGTAAACATAATTAAGTCTTTTTCTTCCACTGTTTCATTCATGAATGTTTCAGTAAACGTCACTTAATTGAAAATTAGCACAGTGGTGACTGAAAAGGGAGTATACAAGGTGACATGGCCATTGCACAAGTGTGTACAATATAAACCTACTGTAATATACAAGGGAAAAAACTTCCAGTGCCTACAAAATTCCTCAAAATTTCTGGTTATAGCTTATGCCTAATACTGGTAAAGAGAAGAGGAACATTCATTACTTAATTGTACTGTGAACCCTCTTGCTGGGTATTATCTGTCACTTAAAGAAGAAAAAAAAAGGGATGTAGCAGTAACACGGTTAATATTTAGCTACTACTACATTACATCACATTGCAAAAACTATATATCCACCTGGTTGGTTGATGGAGGTTATTGGGCTCAGTTTCCCGTATGCAGCCTGGAAGATTATTATATAAAACTATTTTAGTTTTCCAGCAGTAGGAAGACTACAATGTACAAAGAAATAAAAATGGGAAGAGGTGGAGAAGCATACAAATGGTGGGTGCAGATGTAAAAATATGGTCGAAAGCAGTAAGTATGGATGGCAGTGTAAGAACAAAAGGTCAGCGGTAAACACCCAGAAAAAAAATTGTAACAGCCCCTTTACTCACGAAACTTGCTATGTATGGAGGTTAAGAGTTCACATCATCATCATCATTTACACTTATTTTGTGCTGGCCCAGATTATTTAGCTCTGAGCTTTGATGCCAACACCTCATTATGCCAGGCAGATGCAATTTGTCTGACAATGAAGCTGAAGAGTATTCTCACCCCCTACATAAAATCATCACTGCAGAAAAAAGATCGGATGGTCTCGGTGATATACTTAACAATCATTATCTAGATCCGCTAGGAATATTTGAAATTGCCAGTTAATGACAAAATGACAAAACATATCTAGGACTCCAGTAAATACTTAAACACTAGCCCCAAACATACATTATATTTTAACTCTTACATCCTGAAATCTAAAATATCTGTGATTAAAAATTAATTGATATAGCCGGCATTAACACGATGCACACATTTAACAATGCAATTTCATCTAATTTCTAAACTTGACTCAGTCATGAACAATTGCAATCTAAAATCATTCGTAAAGTTCCATTTCCAAAGTACAGTGTTATCCTTTTATAAGATCCACTTCGCAAACTAGAAATTACCTGATCAGAAAGTCAGAAACACGTCTCTTTAGAGATGTTGTTTATTGCCTGGGAGACCATGTATATCACTCTAAAAACCCAGCAGGTAGAGATTGTTCACATGGTTTGTAATGTTTAATGTGTATTCCTTTCTTTTTTGGAAGGTTATTTTGCATTCATTTCCCAGATAAAAACATTTGTATGGCACATCACACATTGGCTAGAACTACCTTCCCTGTGATGATGAGGACCAGAAAGTTCAAAACAGGTCATTCTGGGGGTGGTGCTCTTTGCCAGGGAAAGTTTTTATTACACTCTTCCTAAACACAATGGGTGAGGTATCTTTCAAAAGGAGCCAGATGCAGAAATCTGCTCAATTTCAAGATGCATTTATTTGCTTCTGGAGAGGTACATTTTCATATATTTCACATTGAGCATTTCCTCAAGTCTAACTATGAGATTATTTTGTCTCCATGAATAAAATAAACAATTTTGTGAAATACATTTTTATGGTACATCCCAGACGATCTGCTCTCTACTAAAAAATGTGAAATAGATTTGTCTAGACGTACTGTTTTATGCCATGTGTGACATTCTGGAGTGTCATTCACTGGGCAACCTTACCAGCTTAATTTGTCTCCCTGAATTAAAGTATTGCTTTTATGAAAGGCATCGGACAATGGAAATTTTTCATTATGGCACAAAAATAGAGATGATGAATGATGTAAAATATGGTTTTCTATACATATAATTCTTGGACAGGGCTGACAAGTTAGAAACTTTAAGATTAAGGACTGTAATTTTAGTTGTTACAGTCAAATCCCACAAAAAGCTATGGCCCTGTAAAATGAACGTGATTTATGGTAAGTTTTCTGAAAAATTGTACTTTTTGATAATCGTACACTCTGGGCGAAATGTATTAAAGGCGGAATTTTTCCGCCCGATTGCAAATTTTACTGCACGATTGGAATTTCGAACGATTTCCGATCGGAAAACGATCGAAATTCCGCACGTGCGAACGGAATTTAACTTCGGGCGATCGTTTTGCCCTTAGTAAATTTCGCTCTCTGTGTAAATTTTCCCCCATTTTCTACGCATGTAATTTCATTTTCACGGATCAAACTATTTGTCTTTGAAAAAATAAAAAGCCCTTTTCTAATGAAAATTCAAGAACCCTCTTGTCACACACGCATACTAATATCTACAGATATCATGTCAAGGCACTTGACTGTATAGGTGACTGCAAGCAATTCAGATGGTGGGAATATTTTAATATACATTAAAACTGGTAACCCTGAAAAAAGTGGAAATAAAACTTGCTTTAATGAACACAATAAACTTCTCTCCACTCGTTATTATGTACAGTAAGATGGAAAAAGAGCAATGTATAAAAGGCCTTTAACAAAGAAACATCTGGAGCATTATACTGCTGAGCAGTTCATGGGATTTCTCTGGAAGGTTTTGCTTATTAAAGGCTAATAATAGAACACAATAGATTCAATGCAGTTCAAACTAAGGGAGTGAAACATAATGTTCTTTCATTTGTTATCATCCATTCCACATCGGTTTTTCGCAGTCATGTTTTATAATTGGAATGTATACCTCCATATTTCCAAGCAATGATATGTAGTCGTGTCATTATCTATTAATTAATATTTTAGATTCAGAATAGTGGATTTAACACAGCAGCTCTATTGTAGCTTTGTTAAACATATGTGGGTTGTGAGTTATGGGATATGGGCTAAGGTACTTCAATTAACTGATTTTATCAAGTCTAAAAGGCTAGGTAACACTTAAATGTATTAATACTACATATGTGTACATACACGCTAAGGGTATCCATGTTACATTGGCCTGACTTTAGATGAGTGGGTCAGATGGACTGACACATAGGTCTGACTGCTATCATGGAAATCAGTGTGATTGTCTTATAGCACACTCATGTTCTAACAGCAAACTGAAAGCGAGCACAAGTGCAATACAAAACTTTTGTATTCTTTACATGTAAGCAGTTGGACTTATTGTATGGATATAGCTATCCGGTCTCTCGTATACATACAGATAACTGGCTTACTTTTTTATTTAACACTTGGTGATAGGTTCAACTTTGTAGAAATGAGTAAGTAAAGAGTTAAGTTAAATAAAATCAGAAATTAATTAGCATGCAGTACTAGCACATCAGGATATCTCAGAACACAATTGGCCCTTCTACACAAGCGCATGGGATTCAAAAGCAAGCATATATCTAATAAATATATATATATATCTAATAAATATATATATATATATAAAATAAATCGTGAATGTAAGGTCGAGGTCTTTAAATTCCATGCTTCCATGTTGGTAATAATGTCCAATACAGTTTTAAGGTACGTATGTTCTAGAAACTGTCCAAAGACTAAGAAGAGGTTAGTTAAATAGAGGGGCTCAGTGTACAGGGAGTTTGTGGGGAAGAAGGGAGAACTGTCCTAATAAAGCCCATGACTAAAGGGATATCCCAAAGAGATAACTCTAAGAGGAGGGAAAATAACTTCACTGTAAACTAATGAGAACTGTGTCATCGTTGTCTTATTTTCATACTTCTATTACAAATATCTGGCTGAATCTCTTACTGTTTGTTTTGTATTCTGATTATAGATTATGCTTCATTTTTACTATTAGTAAGAAGATAAGACCCAGGAGCCTTTGTGTCGTGATGATCTGCTATTCTTGGTTTCTTGCATGTTTAGCACTAGACTTAAGATATCTCTTTTCATCACTGGTTGGGTTGAAATATATATCTATAAAATACACATTTTTATCTTTCTTTTACATTCCATTCTCCAGCTCTCAATCATTCTGCTTTATTCCATGCCTCTGTACTATTATTAGTTATACTCTCCTCTCAGGGCCTCATTATTCGAGTCTCATTTCCAAAATAGATGCAAATTCACTTCTCACTATTGACTAAACAAAGAATAAGCTTGCCAAAAAGGATGACAGCGGTGACTACTGTTGCGTGCATAGTGTGGGGTAGTCAGGTGGATAGAAGTAAGATGAGAAGTCATGCGGAGTGAGGCAAATTTGACAAGTCTTATCATATCCCACTAACTGCATTCTGTGAATACTTTCTCTATTTCTAGGTCACCTTGTCCCTAGGTCACGTTGTCACTTAATCGCACTCCCTATTGTCACTTTTGAATGAACAGTCACCTTACGCAACAATGGAGCCCTGCCATCAACCCCCCCAATTCACAAGTCTGAAGTGGCAAAGTCAAACAGGTGAATTTGGATTCATTCACTCTCCCCACTGTGAGCAAAACTTTACAAACACTAAATTCCAATTTTAGAATTCTCTGTTCTCCCTCATTTTTATTTATTTTCTATCTTATTCCTTAGGTTGTTGCATATATTGTTTGGCACTATATAAATAAACATCGTACATAACATAAAAATAATCTAAAATGTATAAATAAATGGAAGCTATGTGAAACCAAATTGAGTTGTGCTAGAATAAGATTGTGCAGGCATCAGTAGGCATAACACTTGAAAGAATAAAATGAATTCCCTAATAAAAAATATGCGATCAAATAAGAACCCGGTCTAATTATTACTTATCTGAAGCAGTGTGAAATGGCCCATGGGTTATTTGGTGTGAAATGCATGTTGATACATTTGAGAAAAGAAAAATGGAAAACTGTACATCCCAGGGAAAATAGAAAATGCTCTATGAAAATATAAATGACTTGAGCTTTAGAGTAAATACTAGTTATTAGTATTCTTAAATTTAGCTGCAGCATTAGACTTAAAGAAGAACTATAGTCTCCTTGTATATAATAATGGTTCCTTTAGTCTACATGTCAGAAAAACAACAAGCCCACAGTCTTTCCCTTCCAATCATGCATTATTTCACAAATATTCACATTGGGAGCAAATGTGTTCACAATTAGCAGGATATAAAATAAAATACTCTAGAAGCACAATGAGATTTGAATTAATCTGACATTCCATTTCTCTCTGAAACTACTTCTTTAACCTGACCATTCTCACACAGAAGTTTGGCAAAATTAGACAAAACATTAGCAGTCAGATCCCGAAGCCCTCGTTGCAAGATATCCTGGTATAATCTCATGTGCACACTGAAGCAACCGTCTAATTTTTCAGCCTTGCGTTCTATCATTTAGTTGTTTAATTGCACAAATGCATACAATATTTGATGTTATATAAAGGGAAAAGTCATTCATTTTATTTTGACTTCTTCATCTTGTTACATCACATGGACTTCTTTTTTTTCTGATTTATAGACTCTGGGAATGCTGGGAGTTGCTATATTTATTACATTCGGAAAGACTGCTCTTGGAGGGGGGGTTATTCACTAAAGTCCAAATTGTTGCGCATAGGTGTGAATTCGCCAGATAAAGACAGTCACAATAGACTGCTACTGTCACAGTCACATCTTTATAATGAGAATATTGTTGCAGTCGTAACTTTACTATGGAAAAATTGTCGCAAATTTGTTATGAGAATCCGCTGTTTGAGAATTCACACCTTAGTGAATAACCGCCTGGGTCTTTTCGAGTTTATCGCACAAGATCTCGCATTGTTCTCATGAGTTGTTTTTTTTATTTTTCGATCTCGAGTTTTTCGATCTTGATTTTTAGAATTTTTCATTGGAAAGGTAGCCGCACTTTACATTAGTAGTGTGGCTACCTTTTTAGCAAAAAATCGAGATGAAAATACTTGAGATCGAAAAATCTAAAAAAAAAAAATCTCGTGAGAACAATGGGAGATCTCACGCGATAAACTCGGAAAGACTGAGAGCGGTCTCTCTAAGTTTAATAAATTTCACCCACATTATTTAAAAAGAAAAAAAATCTGTTTAATGGAAATATACAACTGTTCTCAAGGGAACACACATTCTGTTACAGCTCCCTTTACTGTATGGATAGTTAAGATTATTGTTACTGACCCAAAAATGTGTAATGTGTGCAGGCTATGTATAATACAGTGTAAGCTACATGAATGGAATGCTCATTCAGAGTTGGAACTGCAGGTGCATATGAATTCCAGAGAGCATTTGGTAAAAAAAAAAAAAACTTATCCAGGATTCTATGCTGTATCCAACAAATCTTGTACCGAGATTAACGTATCATATGCACTGTTGTCAGTATGTTGTAGAACCTGCTCCAGAAAGCAAAGGCATTTAGTGGTATTGTCAAATAATGCTTAGTGCTGGGACTGCTACTGTGTCTCTTTACATTAAATATCATCAGTCTTCGGCAAATACTGCTGCACTCATAGCATTGTAATATGCCTCTCGTGGATGCATTTGTAACATTTTCTATTAACAGCAGGTGGCGACCTTTGAAAACAAGATTGCAGCTGCCTTTTTTTTTTTTCTCTTGTTTTGCCAATGCAGACATTTAAAATAAAAATCTAGAAAAAAAAAAAACAACTGCTTTTGATGTTGATTCTTTTCATTTCCAAGCATTAAGGAATCTATTTAACGCAGCCAGAATGAAAACGAATGCTCGTGAGGTTAAAAGCTCTATATGAATTACCCCTTTTTTTTTTTTTTAGCTTGGCAATCAATAAACGTTTTCCATTAGCTTTGGGAATCCCTTCAGCTTCGTAAGATAATAACAATAATATATGAACTAAAGAAATCTATTGTTATGCAAATGTACAAAAGGCTCCAACAAACAAGCAACCCACGGTTGAAATAAATTGAAATGAACCAACGCAGACATATATCATTCTGCAACCCGGTATTTTGCAGACATATATCATGTAATCTATTACATATCTGTATTTCATCTCACTAACACAAAATATGAAATTGCAATCGCATTCAGCTTTGCAAACATGCAATTTCAGCCTGCCAATCCTAAAAGGCTTCTTACTAATCTAGGCATGTTTTTTTTTCATCCTTTCCCTCATATCTTTAAACATGTGTATGGAAACACCATGATTAAGCGCCTACAGCGCGAAACGCGTAGGCACTTGTTTTGTTTCTATCTGCATTGAATTTTAACATGTCATAATAAAGAAGTTCATTTAAACGCATCAAGGAGTGCTGGAGTGAAATATTCTTCAGTCATATGTATGGATAGAGAATTCCTAAAGCTAATCAGAGACTAATTGTAGAACATATTAAAGGACAATATCAATCACTTAAAATGAGCTCAATTTGCTCCTTCACTAGCAAGAAAACCTTGTAAAAGCGAAAAGTCATACACTCCTCCTTAGAATCATGTATGTCTGGAGGCTATATGTAGAATTTATTTTAATTAGTCTTCAAAAGACTCTTTTAGTCAAGCAAAGCAAGCTGTTTTATGTTTCACTTCCACTCACCAGGGCATCTTTGCTCACTGCATCTCCTAACCTCTTCGCCAGATCCTTCACATTGGTGACCAGTTACAGCAGCACCTTGGCAAACGCGGGTTCGTTTTTCCCATCCGCCATCACATGATCTGGAACAGCCACTCCAGTGACCCCACTGATTCCACTGACCATTTGCTGTAAGGGTATCATTGAGTGCAAAATACATTAATTAGGTGTAAAATGTAATTTCCTTTTTTTAACATACAGGTTTTTAAAGGCAGAAAATTGCCCCCAACCAAAAAAAAAAATAAAGCAATTATTGGTAGCGCTGTAGCTCATTACATTTATAAAATAAAAATACAATGTTTGTTTCATAGCATACCCAATGTCATGGGAATCACGAGTTGATCCTACTAGTAGGAGTCCTCTAAAATCCACTAAATCTCATTGTGGTATAGAACCATGTATATCTGGTGAGAGTAGGTGGTTACAATATGGATTGCTTAGATGAAGTATATTAAATGTACCTACGTGAGGAATGAGTCTACAAGTAATAAATACAAATGTTTGAGAATAAAGCTATAAATGCTTCTAAGAATGACAACAAATACTAATCCAGTCTAAATAACTATAGTATTTAGTGGTCAACTATGGTGGCACATTCTATTAATGTTAACAAAAACTACTGGAACAAAAGGCTTGGTCTATTTATCATCATCCTCTCAGAATAAGTCTTTAGATCCATTCACATTGTTTGTTAATAAAGTATTATCCTATATAGAATATTTGTCATCGATAGATGATGGCAATGGATGTATATAGAGCAATGAATAGCATGCAGTGCTTAGCTTTTACTACATCTCCTGGAATAAGTACATGGACAACAGAGGTGTAATACAAAAAGAAAATGCTATGGTCAAGGTGATATACTGTAAGGTAAAGGGACTGAGGTAGCACCATGTTAAATGTTAAAGCCACTTCTCCTTTTAATCTGTAATCTCTATATATGTTGACCAAGGGTCAATGGATAATCAGTGACATCACACTTTGCTTGAACAGGCAATTGAGCCACAGCCATGTTGAACATCAAACAGATTATGCATTGCTCAGTAGTTGATTTGTCATCAGTCCAGCAGATAAATAGTTGCCTCACAAATTTATTATTGGATGCATTTTCCCTGCTCAGGAGTCAAAGAAAGGTCTATCAGCACTGGAGCACAGGGTGTAGAATTGTGGGGGACCTCACCAATTCAGTAATCCAGGGAGTCTGCTGGCCAGTGACAAGTCGGCCTTTGAACACTGTATAGTTATTGATGGTCTACTGGTACTGAACAATGCAAATGAGAAGTTTATAGTATAAATGAAGTCTGTAAAAAAATAATTAAAATATCATGATGGGTAGGAGCACTTTGTAAACTTGTGGAGGAGCTGTCCACATATTCTTTGCTGATATTATTGTCTTATACATTATTTAACTGCTATAGATAACTTCCTCAAAAGGATGAAGCATGAAACATTCATTTCAATACACTTAAATTACCAATAACTAGTTTGCTTAGACTCAAACATTGGTTATATTATACATTGATCACAAGCCTATAAATTTGCTCATTATCAGCAGGTAATCATCTCGCAACTATAATAAACACTGCTCAGCAGGCACAGTTAATTTGCTCAGACATAGTTTACTTAGTCATTGTCAAGCAGGTAGCCTATTTTATTACACATAACTCACTAATCATACTGTAGTTTAATTGATTGAAGGGTTGCATATAATGAGCTATATTAGACTCTACATATTGCTCAGATGCCCCAGTTAATTGTCTTAGATAGAAGTTAGTTTAAGTACTTGTATCCACAGTTAATGTGCTCAGTAGACAGCAGATATCCAGTTACATTACACATTTCCCAGTAAGTTAGCAACCATTCATTTACATTTAAAATTTCTTATCAACCTAGTTAATTTGCACAATGACCTTAAGCTTGACTACATTATACACACCTCACTTGACAGAGGTTATTTGCTGATTCAAATAACCATTAGCTAATGAATTCTAATATGTGTTGCTGTATACCTAGAGTGCTTATATAAAGCAACTTACATTACATATTGTTTAGTTAATTTTGTTGGTGACCTGCAGCTAGCTAGTTACATTACACATTTCTCCAAAGCCTAGTTAATTTACTTGATTTTTAATGAATGCATTAAATTTTAATTCATTTAATTTACTCTCATACCTGCAGCTATCCAACTTCCACTAGACAGCGCACAGACGCCACAGTTCATTTTCTAAGAGGCTAACAGTAACTCAGTTAAAATTCTAATTACTCAGTAGCCATAGTTCATTTCCTCAGGCAACTAGCAAATAACTACATTAGCCATTTTTAATAGTGACTCTATAGCTTTTTTTTTTTTATCTTGCTGCAGTTTTACCAGTTACAAACATACATAAATTCTCTCCTATACTTGGTTCCAATTACCTAATCTCTGCCATTAGAGACGCAGTCTGCAAATTTTCATGCTGGAACTCAGTAAAATGCTGCAAGGAATTTTCCAATATATGTTCTCACACCTGTAGCAAATCTTACCCCTTTAAATACACCTACGTATATTTTGTTGAACTTCACATTACTCAAAAAGTCACTGTTAATTTACTCATCGGACAGGAGCTACCAAATTACATTGCACATTGCCAAGTAGCCAAGGTAATGTGTTAATTGAACTGGAGCTAACCAGATACCTGATAAATTGCTTAGAATAACCTATTATTTTGCTCTGAGGTCTGATTTCCAAAAATGTTTAAGAATTAAGAAACAAAAATGTTTCTTAACTTTGTTTTCCCTGATCTCCAAATTCCCCTGTGATGAGTATATAACAAATAAATCAAATAAATAAGTATATAGCATCACCTTTTTTTACATTTTAATAATACATTAATTGTCAAAGAAAAATATATTACAGTTATTTTTTAAACTGACCTAAGGAAAATGTAAAAAAAACAAAACAAGCATATATCAAACTGCAGTCTCTAAATCACAATGATATACACATGTAATAAAGAAAATGCTTACAGCATTTTGCACCCATGATAAATACAATGTCATATTACGATGTGGCCATTAAGGGTAAAGTAACATGTAAAATCTAATTTGCTTGATATGCCTTTAAATGTCAGTAATATCATCCAGCTCCTGGAAGAGCATTCCTGACGGATCTCTAACATTTGATCGGAAATTGCTTTTTCTTCTGAATAAAGAAACAATTTCCTGTACTGTAAAGTCACTGCTTGCTTACTTTTCTTAGTGGCAACTTGTAATCAGTGATACTATATAAAGCAGGGAACAAAATGGCAAAATAACTTTTTTGAAAATTCTGTTCTGAAAGGTTTTTATTTATTTTTTTTGCTTGCTTCGGTCTAATACTGGAAATAATTATAATAATGCTCCCGAGGGAACTGCAATTTTTATGAACCAGGTTTTAAAACTACGGGATCAAGCAGGTCCTTTCACTTTCGCTAGAATAATGTATTTAAATATGTTATATCGTCAGTGTTCTCTAGTTAATGATGATTAAATAAGCAATCACTGAGGTACAGTTGGTATCATACAATTACAATAATGCGGCAGTGAGCTGCAAGGATATGATATCAATATTAATTTCACATATGTTGCTATCATTCTAGTAATTTATTCACACTGGTTTACATAATAATATTGCTTTGTGCCACTTACTTTAAGAAACAGTGGGATTCAACAACAGGAGCAAACATTTGCAGTGGTCTAGTAACTTATACCAACCAATCAAAACTTTCCTTTCATAATTCTAGTTATCCTGTATAAGAGAATGCTTACAGCTGATTGGTTGGTGAAGGTTACTAGATCTCTTTAATTTATTACCTTTCTTGATGAACTCTCCTCACAGTTTACCCAAAATTATTTATTATAATCTTTTTTTAATTTTTTTTTATTATTACCCTCTCTTTGGGCCTCCCTTTACTACAAGACTTGAAATATGATACTTATAATTTTCTTTTAAAATTTTTCATGTTGTATTTTCATTACCAATACAATCTTCACTACATTAGTCACCATGGTTTGAGATGAAAATGATGAGGATCGCTGTTTAATGCATATGTCCAATAAAGATAAACTGAACGTAATACGATACTAGATAAAGTGAAATATGTAAAAAAGGTCAATACTTTATGGAGGTAACAGATCTGTTTTAGAGGTTTGACTGAATGTCTATTTTGACTGATATGAATATAGCTAACTGGCAGTAAACTTGCCAAAATTACCTTGTAGCCTACATAAAGCACAAAAATTGCTTAGGCCATATTATATTTGTGCTACAATGGAAGATACTGAATATATCCACTCATAGAAGCACTTAGCCTACATAAACACATACTTGCCAGATCCAGCACAAGGCTATAAAGTCTATTGGGTGAAATTTCATAAACTCGGAAAAGCCTGATTTCGCTTTTCCAAGCTTATCCCGAGGACATGTCAGCTGTTTGTGCAGTAAAAATAGTTCAATATTTTCTATCGATATTTACTAACCGAATCTTTTCTATCAAGTTTTTCAGTGGAAAGGCAGCCATACTTTACATTAGTAGTATGGCTTTACATTATTAGCATACTTTACATTAGTAGCCATACTTTACATTAGTAGTATACTTTACATTAGTAGTATACTTTACATTAGTAGCCATACTTTACATTAGTAGTGTGGCTTTACATTAGTAGTATGCTTTACATTAGTAGTATACTTTACATTAGTAGTATGGCTTTACATTAGTAGTATGCTTTATATTAGTAGTATGGCTTTACATTAGTAGTATACTTTACATTAGTAGTATTCTTTACATTAGTAGCATGCTTTACATTAGTAGTATGGCTACCTTTCTATTGAAAAATTGATTGAAAGTTTCTGTCGGTAAATATCGATCAAAAAAAATCTTGCGATATTTTACCACGAGAAAGTTCTGAGATCTCACGGGAATAAACTCAGAAAAGCGAAATCGGGCCTTTCTGAGTTTATTAAATTTCGCTCAATTAATATATTGTGTCCACACCATCCAAATACAAGTTAACTGAATTATGTACAACTGGTGGGATTCTGTAAGAAGTCATTTTTTTTTGATTAGTGCGTGAATTCTAAACAAAAATTCAAGTGGATGTGTCCAGATGTCATGATTGCTGTATGATGACATCTTTGTAGCGACAAAATCATATTATGTGACCCTAGAATGAGCAATGGGAAAATCTAGATACATCAAATTGAAAATGGCTTGATAAATTGCCAGAGGCACACTGCGTCTTTCATGGTAGTATTTAGTTGTATTGTCTCTTTGTACATTTCACTCACAATTAAGTTTACAGAGAGGTGTCAATATCTTATTGTTATGACATAAAATCCATTCCTAGCGCTATATAGAGTGTCATATCGTGAAGCCTGTCTGTGCTGCATTAAAATAATCCTTTTAAAGAAATGCTGCATCTATAGAGAAGGTTATAAGAGCATAGCTGTCACATACTTTTCAGTGGTGTAATAAAGAAATAACAAAGACAAACTACATCTTTCATTTACTTATTTACATCTTGCTGAGCTATAGATATCTTCCTTCCCAATACGTTATCTAATCTGTTAGGAGAGATACAGTGGCTTTAAATTTATTTGAAAATCTGTACGTTATATGCAGACAAAAAGAAATTGAAATCATTATAACTCAACAACAATAGAATGTTAGAACAATATGCAATGCTAATATTTGCATGTAATTAGATAATGAAGGCAATACCTGTAAATCCCACTAATTCTTACTTCCTTATACCAGATGCTAACTACTGATTTGTTGTTATGGGTTACTAGACCTCTGTAAAGTTTACCCCTGTTCAATAATTCCTCTGAATGTCAGCTCATCTACATACAACAGATGCATTCAGTTGGGTGTGCACAAACTGGGGCTACAGGGATAAGTCAAGCTCTGGGACTTTGGGTTGTAGGGTTGTAGACTAAAGGATCTCCCCTAGACTTGCTTTAGACAGCCCATTGTGACTGTAATGAAAAACTATTCTAGGCAACTACATTGAAAAAAATCAATCCATAAAACAAATGTGAACTTTATCTTATGCTTGACAACATTTATTTTCATATAGTTATCGATAGCTTGGGGACTGGGAATTTGGGAAGTTTGTATTATTTTGTATTATCAAAATATGATTGCTTTTCTCACTTTCCATACTACATTTGACTGCTTAGTTCCAGGACTCTCAAATATATTAATGAAACATAGACATAACAATAGGTATTATATTATATACTAATGTAATATAACTGAAATTTACAGTATAAAATTCAGTGTAGGTTCCAGGAAAATCCTTTGCTAGTCATAGCCTTTTCTACTTGGCAATGCTTAAGGCCAACAAGACAAAACATTTTTATTCATGTCTTTTAATAAAGCGCTTTAGAGTAAAATATATTACCTTAAACTCTTAAACGTAGGCTCTTTTTCAATGATGAATGGAAAGTATTATGCTTTTATACTACAATGGAATATAAATGATCAGATTAAGGAGTTAAGAAAATAATATTTAGTACTGGGTCTAGAGCCATTTAGAGGTGGGGGGGTTGCAGGTTTTTAGGTTTTTTTTTTTTTAGAATGTCAATCTCTTTCTAATCTAGTCTTCTTTTCAAAATTGAATGAAACCACCTCGATAAATATGATATTTGATTGTATTGAGAACTAACTTTGGCTTTACAGTGACGCTAATAGATAAGATTGTTTTAATGTTCTACAAGTATTTAAAATATGTAAAATTATTCCTGTTTTAAGCGATGGAAACGAAACAATACAGGATTATCAAGAAAATATATTCTGACCTCTGACAAGCAAATGCAGTTTAGAAGAAATCATGTTATAATTTGAACAACAGCACTGACAAGCTTCTAACATCCAAAAGAGAACAATTAATCTGGGTATTGTACTAATTATTACCAAAATCAAAAATTCAGGAATGTTGCCTGGCTGACATAATATTCTGTATAAACTAAACAAAAGGTGTAATTATTAATGGTTTTAAAGGTCATGCAAAGTTCAGCTGTATAATAGCTATCGTTAGAATTCATTTGAATTTTTTCAAGTCTGTTGTTTTCTAGTTATCAAAGAACATCTAACAAAAAGACTTCAAGGGTGACAAAGCATTTGACTGCTGTCAGTTTTTCAGACTTTAGGTGCAGAGATGAAGAAGTCCTGTCAGTAGTGCTTTAATGGTAAACTATTGGTATATTTGAAAGCCACAAATCTTTTAACGTGAATGCATGATGTAATTCATGAGGTGCATCAAGAGAAGCATAGATGCGCATGATGAGAACCTAATTATTCTGCTTTACAAAGCACTTGTCAGACCACACGTGGAATATTGTGTGCAGTTTTGGGCACCAGTGCACAAGAAAGATGTAGTTGAGCTTGAGCGGGTTCAAAGGTGGGCTACTAAATTAATAAATGGAATGAGAAAACTACAGTACCAAGAAAGATTATCAGAAATGGGCTCATTTAGTTTAAAAAAAAAAAGAAGATTAAGGGGTGACCTAATAACCATGTATAAATATATCAGGGGTCAGTACAGAAATTTCTTCCACAATCTATTTATTCCAAGACTTGTAAGTATAACAAGGGGGTATCCTCTACGTTTAGAGAAAAGAACGTTTCTGCATCAACATAGAATCTTGATTCAGTGAATCGTTTAGTATTATCAGTATTATTAATATGAGAATAATTGTCTCTTGCCTTACAGGTTTTTTGCCTTCTTATGGATCAACATTGCAGGAAAATAGGCTGAACTGGATTGAACTTGTGTCTTTTTTCAGCCTTATAAACTAAGTTACTATGTTAAAATGTTAACCCTGCTGTTCTGTTCGGTTCTACTATACACATATAATGTTCCGGTCATATTTGACCAGGCCTATTAAAGTTTAGATTTTTAACTAATTTAAGTGTTTTATTTGAATTTCTTTTGCATTATTATACTGTATGCGAACATGGTTATTCATAAACAAATGATAAATGAAAATCAAAACCTTAATTTTTATTTTTTTTTATGTAAAAAATGTTATATGGCCTTATTGTATTCATGCATATTGCACATTTGCACAAAAAAAAAAAATCTTTATAAAACTGTAAACTATAAATAATAACATCAAACTGTATGTAAATATATTTAAAAAAAATAAATAAATAGAAAGTCTAGTTTTTTTCTATATAAAATGTGAAATAAGGTTCAAGGCGCTAAATTTACTGTTTACATTCGTCACAAGTATAATTTACATGTCTTTTGCATAAGTACTTTGCACATTTGCAACATATCACATTTGATTTGTAATTACTTGATGTTGGACAGAAGGCGCATCGTTTCCATTTTAGGCTGGTTGCACTGCTGGTGGAGGCCATGGGTATCGTCGCAGTGCTAATTGCACTGCTGGTGGAGGCCGTGGGTATTGTCGCAGTGCTAGCGGAAGCCCTTGGTTCACTTTCTTCAGCATGCTGTTGGATCCTGTGGACAATGGCTGTACTGCTGGTGGAGGCCGTGGGTATCGTTGCAGTGCTGGTTGCACTGCTGGTGGAGGCCGTGGGTATTATTGCAGTGCTAGTGGAAGCCCTTGGTTCACTTTCTTCAGCATTCTGTTGGATCCTGTGGACAATGGCTGCAACTCCATCATTTCTGGGTGTTACTTTTCTTTGTTCAATATATGGGCTAACCAGTGATTTTTCCAACTCCTCTAAAAAATTCTTCTTTTATATAGTTTATTTTTGTTCTGTAGTCAGGTAGATCTCCACACAGTGGTATAGTATTGAGGACCTGCAGGTTATGTGGTCAGGTCCTTCATCCCTCTACTATGTGTGCAGGAAGCTACTGGCAAGTCCTTCTCCTCTGTTCCTCTTCTGCTACATATATGTAAAGATGAGTTTTCAGAGCTGTCTCATGTGTGCTCTCTCTCTATGTTCTCTCAAGTTGTATTGAAAGTGAAGTAACTGTATAGAATAGTATTGTACTTGTCTACTAATAAGCTAAAACACCCCCTTTAGCAGCCCAAAGAAAAACAAACACATTTTGTCAGACAGAATTTATTTCAGGTCATCATTAGATAATAGAATCAGCTAATACAAGGAACCAGCTAAGACAAATAATTCACATTTACCATGTGAAAGGTTGAC
>WMED01000725.1:0-32003 GCA_019650415.1 Pipa parva
AAAAATGTTCTTTAAAACACCATTGCACCAATGATATGGTCCATCTTAGGATCTTTCTCAAGGTATATACTGTATATGAACTGCAATCATCTGCACTGCCTTTTAACCGGGCGCTTGGATCCAAACTATTATGTAGATTCAAAGTTTCCACACTCCAAAGTCTTTTAAATTAAAATGCCGTGATTTTTATTCTTGCATTAAAATATAGGGGACATAATTAAGCATTGGATCAACTTTATGGCATCACTTCATTGTCTTTGTCAAGATCTTGCCGCAATTTTCAATTTAGCATTGCTATTATCAAGGTTCATTGGATTTCTGAGGATGAGGCTTGACTTCCAGCAGTCCCCTTATTTGTGGACGTTTGCAAAAATGGACAAGTCAAGTGTGTTTAAATTGTAGGTGTGACCTTTACACTTGATAAAGAGCTGTTTGACTCAAAACATGTTTTCACCAAATAAAAGCTACTTCACTAAAAGCCAATCCTCTGACTTCATTCTTGGCTAAGGAGTAGTATATGAAGTGGCCTAAAGCAGTGGCAACGTAAGTTGGACTAAGAATCTGTATATTTATGCAATTCAAGATAACATCATGACATAGTCACAACATATCCCTGGCAAAAGTAAATACATGAAATTGTCAAGTACAATGACTTATTTTTATGTATATTTTTTTATTTTATACTTAAGTAGTTATTTATGCTTAGTATATTACCACTCTATAGTATTTATGTAAGTCTTTCTCCCATTTAGATTGTAAGCTCTATGGGACAGGGACCTCCAAGCTCTTGTGTCAACCACAGCCTGGCATTTAAAGTGAAGTATCCTTGTGATATTATACTTGTATTGTATAATGCACTTATCCCATTTCTGCATTATATTTGTATTGTTGAATTGTACACCAATGCATACATTTGTGGCACTTTATAAAATAAATTATAGAAACATACATAAATACATTTATTCCCATTTATTTTAGTATTCTTTTTAAAGACACAGAAACCTTCATTCAAACAGGAGGTTGTTATACCCTCAAAGTGTTTACTTTTATAATTGAGATGAAAAAAGTCTTGTATTACATTTATTTGCTATCCACTCTATTCACAGCAAGAGCACTCTCCCATCTACAGGCCTTCTCACTAATTGAAATACACTGATGCTGCTTATTTGCATATCTCTTTCCTTCTTCATGTTTAAGCCTCTACGTAAAAAAAAAAAAAAAGCCTCTAATAGAGACACAGAAACCTATACCTAGAATCCACAGAAATAGTTATTGGCCTTTCAGATATCTGTGTATATATTTGCACTTGTGAATGTGCATTACTTTACAACATGTACAGGTAGAAAAAGGTTAATCCTATATAATTTTCCCCTCCTTTAGACAGCACTGTGTAGATTTAGGGGGTAATTCAGGAAAGATCGAAGTACCCTTGCGAAGCTTCTCATCACTTCGCCGAGTCAGGTATGCACTCACTGGTCTCCTGCACTCGGAGATCAGCGAACACTTTAAAGGTACTTTGGCTCAGGGAGGTGACTCGAGTAGTCTCGAGGTGAGCCGAAGTACCTTTCTCGAGTGCAGGTGACCAGTGAGTGTGTACCGGTCTCGGTGAAGTGATGAGAAGCTTCACAAGGGTACTTCGATCGTTCCTGAATTACCCCCTTTACAGTGCAATGTAGATTTCCACAGATGGATCCAACAGATGAGCAACACATGATAGAACCTTCTATCTTTACATATGTGACAATTTTTGAAAATCAGCTTAAAATAATCAGTTTATTAATACTTCATTATCCTATTTTTCCTTCCTGTTAACTATATGTGTATCTATCTCCTGTTCCTTCTTTTTGAAATAAATACCAGCACTTTGTACACACACAACTGATTTCATATTTTAATCTTACTTCAGGCCTGACAGTAGTAGACGATAACAAAGCTTGTGTATTTGATTTTGCAGATCACTAAAGTCATAATTTACATATAATGAAATAATTAAAATATTTGTGATGCATGTACACATTTAAATTAGAAAAAAAAATCTCGAATATCTATTTAACTACAATTTACCTATATTTGCCCCACACAATCCTTCATTACTGCTGCTTTGCAAATCCCCATTGTGTTAAAATACCTTTGTAACCCTAAATAATTTGTATTCTTCTCATGTACTTTAAATTAAAATGGGCAATCTTAATATCATTTTCTCTTTTCTTGTTTAAAAATATATATACTGTATAGTATTGAGTATTTTCAATAATCAATAAATTGGTTTTTGCTGCACATTTTCACATAACCCACAGATGAGGTGAGATTATTTAGTAGTTTATAAAATTCTTCTCTAGGGAACAGAGTAACTAGACTGTGAATATCTTATACTGGATAGTGTATGAACACTGGCAATGTACTCCCAAATTCCTATAATATCTGTCTTAGTCAATGAACAGTCAACATTCCGCAAGGAGGTAGATAGTTGTGCTTTAAAATGTCTCAGATTTTAATACTATGTTATTAAATTGTATTTTTCCCACCATTTGAAAAAACAAACAAACTAGTATAATAAGATATAGAGTACTGAAATAGAAATGTATATGAACATGAGAGTTCTGTGTAGGAAATGTGGTACAATTGAGATAGATTTTGCAACGAATTTGGTACTGATGAAACTCAAATTTCCCATCACCCATTTATTTATACACAACTGAATGCTTTGACTGCTATCTAACCACTTAGGTGCTTTAACTTGCAAAAGCCAATCATCCACCCATCATCCGTCACTTAGATTGTAAGCTCAAAGGGGTAGGGACCTCTATCCTCTTGTGTCAATCACAACCTGGCACTTAAAGTGATTTTATGCTTTTAATGTGTAATGCACTTTTCCCACGTCTGTCTTATATTTGTATTGTTGAATTGTACAGCACTTTGTAAATTTGTGGCACTTTATAACTAAATGTATACATACATTCATTTTAAATAAACAACCTGTTTATAGAACAAAAACGATCAACGTTTATTAAACCACTGCTTTTCTTGTAGGTCACATTCTAAGACAAAAGATTGGTTCTGCTGCCTAAGCAAAAAGAAATAACTTGCACCAACCATTTATTCCTAGGGTGGCACTGTTAACTTAAGCCAGCGGTCAGCAAGCTGATGGAACTGTCAGCATTGCTGGATGCCTGTCAGTCAATGCAGGTGCCTGCTGTGTATTGTGGTGTTCCTTGTATTAACACCCTGCTGAGATAATTCTTTTTTATCCTTTTTTTATGCCACCAAGTGGGTCTGCCACTGTACTGCTGTTTTTCATCTTGTTAATTGAGTCATTTATTTCATTAAAAGGTGAAATTTTATCAGGCTTTGTATGCCAAATGTGAGAAGACACAATTAATGATACATCTCACATTAGAAGCGTGTAGCCTTCTCCGTGCAGAGATCTGTGCATTTAAACAGTGCCGCAGAAGACAAACATTAATCACAAAACATTTTATGAGCTAAAAATAAAACTGTGAGAAATGATTATTCCATACAAGAATGCATACGCCAGAATGTTTTGGATGGAAAAATTGCATTGACTTGAAACGAACTTGCATTCCAAAAATAAATAAATCCAAATGACAAATCCTTTGAAGGTATTATTTCATTTTGTTCATTTTCCTTGCAGCTTACATGATACAGCAAGTGCATGGATGTTTCAGGGTTGATCCAGGTGTGGCACACTTCAAATGCCTGTTATCTCCCATTGACAAGATATTTTTTCTATTAGGTAACATCAACCACACAATCAAATTAAAAAAAATAAAAAGTTATTGACAAGATGAGATTGCAAAATTTTTCAGATTTTTGATGGAAAATAGCCAAAGTACTAATGTAAATTATGGATAGGTTTCCATCGAAAAATCTGATCAAAATTTTTAGATTGGTAAAAATCAATCGGAAAATATTGATCGATATTTACTAATCGAACAGCGATATTTACAGGGAATAAACTTGAAAAGGCTGAAATCAAAATTTTCAAGTTTAGAAAATTTTGTCCAAAGTTTTAGGAACTCAGAGTCCTTACCCTTAAGCTCTACAATAGGGTGTTCAAGTTGTGGGCCCCCTGACCTCCAAAAATGTTTTCTTTTCTAAACTGTAACTAGATGCAGAGGACTTGAAAAAGCTACAGGTAAACTGTAACAAGAGTTTGCATGGCAAATACTGGAGACTCTAAAAGCACCAGCACAAAAAGCCCAAGAATAGAGCCATAATACTGAATCACAGAAAACCCTACATCACCAAAGTTTAGGATCTGCCCTAAGGCAGCACTGCCTATTTAAATCTCCCACATATCACATCAGGATAGTAATAGGAGGTGGGGATTGGAGCACAAATAAAAAGCATCTGGTTGCTTGTAACATATTGGGAGTTACACTTTGCAAAATGTTCTGCTGGTGGCTGTGTGTGCATATGTCCTGCAATTAGGGTTGATATATTGCCTGACTGACACATAGATCCTCTGCTATGTACATCATAAATATTGTGATGGCTAAAAGAATGTTTTTACAATGTGCCATTGTATAGCAAATAACCCAAAATTTATATTATATAGCAAAACTTTCAAATAAATGTAGACTTGAAACTCCAATGGGGCAGTTTAGAATGCTCTGATTCAACATAACTTTGACAGTCAGGATTTTATGTTGGAAAATCCAGCTGGTGGAGCTTCAATGACAATTGTGAGAGGACCACTAAAGAGTTACCATCTCAGCTGGTGGTCCTTCCTCCTTGCCCTGAGTGATTTAGTTTTCCCATAACTGATAAAGTTTAGGATGCTAATCTACTGCAGGTATTGGCTTGCCACACACCAAGACGACTTCAGACTAGCACAATTGGTGAATAGGTGAATAAAATTAACTGAATTGTTTAATAAAATAAATAGATGTCAGTCACAGTGTCTTTGGTCATACCACCATCCATCTATTTCTATTATTGCACCCCACATCTTCTGATTTTAGTCAGAGGTCAGAGCCCATATAAAATACAAAGATTACTCGATATTTACAAATAGGGCAGAGACAGGAGTCCCTTTGCAGAAATGCTCAAGAGTTTTTCCATTTTTGATCTGTGGATATATTCTATTGGTGGCAATGTCTACCACAGAATAAAAGGGATGGACAATGGCTGTAGCAATAAGCAGAGGATTTTTCCAAAGAAACCACTGCCTCTGCATTTGAGAGAAGAGAGATATCCTCCTTTCATTTAGGGTGCACATTAAGTACCACAATGCACCCAGGGCAGGTTTGTCACATCCCCCTACAGCGCAGCCTGGATACTTCAGGGCTGGCAGTGCTTGGGTGTTATGGCTTGTTCCACTGCAACCCACATTTTTATGCCATTGCTTTACATGCTTGTTTAATAACTAATATTAATAATAAACTTCCATGAAACCCAAAAAACTAATATTTAATCCTAAAAGGTAACAAAAATATGCTCAGTAAAAATGCAGAAGTTTGTATTTTTAAGCAGAATTTGTAGCCATAATACCATTGGGAAACACATGAAGGGAAGATCATGAAGATGCCCATATGTACTCCTTGGAACACACTCAAAATATTCACTACTTTGTGTTTGGTTTAAATGTGAAATTACTTTCTGAATTACTTTTATTCTGCTATCACCTCATCCGAGACAAAGCTCCACTCAGGGCAGAGTATAAGTAAATTTTAGGGAATTTGCATGGCTTAATGAATATGCAACCACTTCTATCAGTTCTTCCATTGTGTAGCAAAGTCAATTGTGGCGGATCAGTGGTTAGCGCTACTCCTTTGCATCAGTAAGGTTTTGGGTTCAATTCTGCCCTGGACTTCATCTACATTGAGTTTATATGTTCTCCCCATACTTGTGTGGGTTTCCTCCCACAATCCAAAAACATACTATACTGTGTGTGACTGAATAGAGAAATTAGATTGTAAGATCCATGGGACAGGCACTGAAGTGAATGATGAATCTCTTTAAAGCGCTACACTGCACTATCAGTGCTATTGTACGCATTCGCTATTTAGCATATTGTCACCATGATGAAGCAAATTGTTACACAATGATTTCTATTTCTGAGCATTGTCAGTCAAATACTAGTGATGGCTTTGTGTAGGGAATTTTTCAAGTGCCACTTGAAAAAAGCACTTGAAGCCTGAAACCTATGTATATTGCACTAAGACCCAATAAAGGGTTACAGCACAACCATTTTCCTTGCTTTATTTGTTGAATGATATGCTTTAGGGGTTTACTGTACCCTCTGAGGAAGGCATGTACCAGAAAGAACTTGAGTACAGACCCAGAGATCAATACATTTCACATTTTACATTATAATACTATTTTAAAATAGGCATTGTTTCTGAATGTCCCAGCACTGATTATGTGAACAAAGCCTAAAAACTAGCAAATCTATTACACGGGGGCCCAGTTTTCATAAAAAGTCTTTTCATTCTATTCATGGTTTAGTGTTACATATTTTTAAAGTATGATCTGCTTTATTTAACTTGATCTGCTCTGTCCTGCTGAATGTACAAGTAACTGGGCAGGTTGGCTCCTGTCACACAATGGCTTTCTCTGCTGATTCAGACTCTGAATTAAGCATCTGTGGTGAGGTCCTGCTGTGGTTAAACCATTGCTCCTAAAAAGATCTGTCAGTGATTCGTTATTTGTTTTGTTTATGTGCTTGTAAAAGTGACATTTAACTGCAGTTCATGTAATACAGGAAAACATATTATGGGGTATATTTATAACAGGGATTCACCAGATCTAGGACTTAGTCTGGCAGAAGGCCACATTCCAGGATTTCTTGTAAAATTTAGATAAATCCTAAGGCTTGTTTCACAGTATTGTTTTCATTCTTTGTGTGAATGACCAACACAATTTCACAGTGTGTTTTATTGCAATTCAGATTTAAAACAAAGATAACATTTTTAAAGTGATTTACACTGTCCTCAGTTTCACTTTCACATTGTAGAATAAGACTGGAGAAGATTCTACGTTCAGAGGGATGAGAACTTGTGTCACATTGCAGTGTAAATGAGGCTGATGGATACTGGGATTTTATATGGGTTTTTATAGGTCACTTGGATAGGTACTTGCCTTTTAATTGGATTAGTGCTAGTCACTTGAGTTTTTAATTGGATGCTTGGCTTTTACCAAGGATGTTGCTGAGATGTTGCAGGTGACATATTTTCAACTGAATGTTGGGAAGATAGAGATCCTCATTGACCAAATTCTGAATAGTCTTGTAGAGCTATCAATTCACCTCTATTCTCCACTTCTCCATATTCTCTGGCGAATATGCGATCAACTCTGGTGACTATGTAAGTGGCGAACTTAAGGAGGTCTTAACATCATTTTGCATGCATCTGCACAGGTACTTCTACTATTAACTAAGTGGAGGAGTTTTTGAAGGAGTGAATGCAACTAGGTGAACTGCTCCAAATTCATCTGTTTGACTTTACCACTTCACACTGGCGAATTGGTGGGTTGATGGCAGGGCTATGCAAGGCGACTATTCATTCAAAAGTGACAATAGCAATTGTGACAACATGACCTAAGCAAAAGGTATCATGGAATATTCACAGAATACAGTTAGTGGGATATGGTGAGACTGACATCACTGCCCTTCATTTTCTCTGCATGACTTTTCATCCTACTTCTATCCACCTGACTATGCCACTCTACACATCCAATAGCGTTCGCTGCTGTCTGCCTGTTCAACAAGTGTATTCACCACTTAGTCAATTCTGAGAAGTGAATTTGCAACAATTTTGCTAATGTAACTTGAATTGTAGCGAACTGAATTCGACAGGTGAATTCACACTTTAGGCAATGAGGCTCTTTGAGAAATGTTGGTCAAGTGTTTCAAGGACGATATTCATGAAAAACATGAGTGATTTCCAAACAATGCAAAACAAATGGTTTCACCACAGGTGAATGGATTGTGAATCCTCTATACCACCTTTGGTTTTATGCTGGTTAATACCAGGGTACAAGTCTTAGGAATTTAAAGACCTTTCCCTTAACATCTAGAATAGGTTTTTCAGGTTGTGGACCCCCTGACCTCCTAAAATGTTTTTTCTGAACTGAAACTAGATGCAGAGGACTTGAAACAGCTAAACTGTAACAGGAATTTGAAGACATTGCATGATGAACACTGGAGACTTTAAAAGCACCAGTGCAAAAAGCCACAATAATGAAGCACAGAAAACGCTACATAACCAAAGTATAGGATCTGCCCTAGGGGGGCACTGCCTATTTAAATCTCCCACTACCACATCAGGGTAGCAATAGGAGGCGAAGATTGGAGCACAAAAAAAAAATCCTGTTGCTTTTAACATATTGGGAGTTAAGGGCCTATAAGTTACTTTCCTTTATGGAACACACTTTTGTGTTTTGTCTAGTAATGCACAAGGCTATTATCCACAGTTCTCATAAGTCTCTCAGGCTCATCATATCTTTAACTCTTTGTACAGGGGTCAGTCACAAGTACAAGCAGGTCCACACACAGTTCAATTAGCCTATATAATGACACTCTAAATATCTAATGTAGGCCTCAGTCCTGACTACTATGGAATGGAGAGATTAAACAACCTATAGTGTATCTTATAGAGCACTGCAGAATTAGTGCCTTAGATTTTCTCTCAGTTCCTACAGTAATTCAGTAAACAGTACAGTTCAATGACACCCAGATCTTCAGTGACATCTCTATGCAATCATGAGTCTCTATTGGTGCTGCTGTACTTTCAGCTCTCAGTGTTTTGGTTGCTACCAGCAGGCACTCATTTTCTATTCTAAAATTCTTACTAATGTTTTAATACTAATGTACTCAGTGCTGCACCTTGCTGAGTCTATTTGGGAGCCTGTTTGGGGCTTTTCTTTTGAATTTAAAAGAGAGAAGAAAATGAATCTTAATGGTCAACTCAAGAGTTGAAGGAAACGAATGGGACAAACTGGCATCCAACTATTGACTGGTGATGGATTTTAATCAATAATGCCAAATAAAAATATGCTTTTTAACAACCTTTAAAACATATTCAAATCTTCTATCCACGTTTTTCTATTAATTACAGTATATTTAATAAGTTTAATTATGAAACAAGTCATTCGTTAGTAGCACATTGTTCATTATACTTGTCCTTTAATAAGAGTTTCTCCTAGTAAAAAGTCTGTTATATCAAAGGGATACTATGATCAAATATTCTTTTTTATTACTTTGAATTTTTAACATCCACCTAAATACTGCTGATTTATTTTCAGTCACCTCATAGATCATCATATCATACAGCTATATTTATATATATTTATATTTAGAAAAAAACGAGTGGTTTAATTTCCTCAGCTTTAGCATTCCTTTTCTCTCCTGCTGAAATCTATCAGGTTGCTCCAGGCAGAAGCGCTGTGAATGTAATCAGTAGAAACTTGAGTCTTTCAGATAAAGGGTTTCTTTATCGTGCTTAGGCCTTTTGCATCTTATATTCACTCTGACTATACTACCAGCCATAAAGTATGGATGAAATGTGACTACGATAGTCGCAATCTTATGGAGCACTTCTCAACACTTTGCGTGAATGTACACAGGTACTTTCACTATTGACTAAGTGGCGTAGTCTGTTGAAGGAGTGAATACTATTAGGTGTAATGCTCCAAATTCACCCATTTGGCTTTGTAACATCAAAGGGGTGAATTGGTGGGCTGATGGTAGGGCTCTGCATTCTAATTCTATCCAACTGACTGCACATAATGAATACAACAGTATTTGCCGCTGTCTGCTTGTTTGACAAGTTTATTTACTGCTCAGTCAATAAGTCAACCAGTTTGGAGATGCAACTCAAATTATACCGAGGTGAATTCACCCTTTAGTCATTAAGGCCCTAAAACTTTACTCACTTCATTAATCACTTTACTTTCCAAAAACTGTTTCAAAAATATACACGTCTTTTTTTTAATTTTGATGACAATATATACTGTATATTTAACATATCTTGTCTACTAAGCCCTTAAAATGTTTAGAATTTGATTCAAAAAGTATACAGGAAGAAAAAAAAAACTTGCTATAAAATATTACTGCTCATTTAATGCAGAAAACAAATTGAAAGTGCACAGCCAGCACATTTAGCCACAGACAGCTGGTTCTTCATAACATTAGACAGATAGAAATAACATAACACCTCCTCTTGCACATAATTGTTAACATCTCTCTTTTTATAATCTCACTTAAGTTTTATAAGAAGTGCTGTATAGTTTTAAAATGACTCTCAAGATTTGAATTCTTCCATCTTCTAAAAAAGGTTCCCTAATGTTATTAACTGTGTAAATACTGTATGTGTAATAGTAAATGACAGGGCTGTCATTAGATATCATGTATCTCCTCTCAACATGACATTGCCTTTTGTCACACATTCCATTTACACTGGAATCTTACCTTACCAATTACATTGCTCAGTTCCCACCAAGTCATCCATTTTATTGATAAGTGCTTAGAATCCTATTGATAACTGTCTGGCTGGACACCCCTGGGTGGCTGAACTAGCCAGCAATCCCCCCACAATAGTCCCCACTGTAAGACCCTATGGATGACCCCAACAGATTAACTCAATAAAGGAACTTACACTATCCATATACTTAATACTGAGTTTTCACTGATTGCTACTGCCAAGAGGAAAAGTCATGGTAAGATTAGATATTCCTTTGTATTTAGGATTAGTGTAAACTGTATAAAGGAACATAAATGTTTCCAGGTCTTGGTTTCATTAAGGGAAAGAATTGTACTTGCGGGGCTGACTAAAGTTTAAGTGAGTTATTGTCCAAATAGTTGTGTAACTGTCTTAATTTGCATCTATTTGCTGTTTCCCAATATTCGCATATTGAGCAAACTCTGAGTTGAGGTGAAAATGCGACCAATGTGAATTCTTCCGACAGTAGCAGATTTATGAAGCTCTTCTCATCTGTTTGCATGCACGGGTAATTTGTCTTTTGACCAAGGGGCGGAGTCTGTCAAAGTGGTGAATAAAAACAGGATTACTGTTCCAAATTCACCTGTTTTACTTTGTAAGATCAGAGTGGCTAATTAAGGGGGTGATGCAGGGCTCCAATGTCCTGTAAGGTGACTATTCAAAAGTGACAAAAAGGACTGCGACTAAGTGACAACATGACTTTGGGACAAGGTGACATAGAAGTAGATGTAATATTAATCTATATACAGGTAGCGGGATATGATGAAGATGACGTCACTTCACTGGTCGAATTCGCATCACTGAGCATCTTACTACTCTTCGACTGACTATGCCACATGAGACCTTCACTAGTGTCCATCGCTGTTCACTTGTTCGCCAAGCCTATTTACTGATCAATAGTCAATAAAGAACAGCAGGTTCGTAATATCTCCAGCATAGCATCACAAATTGACATGAACTGAATTCGACAAGTCTATGATTAAGTCTATAATTAAGCTCCCTTTGGCGTGAAACGCGCAAGATGTCGGTTTCTGCCACTACTGCAATGCTTTCATTTAGATAATAAAGAGCATGTTTTTACTTGGAAGTGCTGGAATTTTTTATATTGCTATGCATTCACACTTTAGCCAATAAGCCCCTAAGTTATTTTCATTTTGTTAGAAACAAAAAGACAAGCTGCAATATTCAAATACACTGATGGAGCATCATTTAATGCACAATAAGAAATGCAGAGTCACTCATATTACAACTTAAATGTTCAGTGAGTAATATGCACAGTGTACATCAGGCACCAGATCAGAGTCTGCTACATCTTTGAATGAAGGTTTCATTAAATAACTTAGAATGGATTTGATTGATTTAGTTTTCACTGGCTGGACAAAAGTGTGTGTGTGTGTGGGGGGGGGTCTACAAAAGCTTTTGATTAGAAGATCTGCTTGTGTAAATGTGTTGCAAAATTGTTCAAAATAAGCATAAAATATCCTTCGTTTTTTAAGCTACATTTATTGATTTAGCCATACGTAATACTGTTACCGCAGAAATCACTGGTATTAGAAAGGGTTTACAATAAAAATATAATTCCTTTGACATCAAGGGTCAAGGTGTACAAAATGGCCATATTTTGGAGAGATTCTCACATGTAATTCCCTGAAGCCACAATATTATGCTGCTAGAGCTTTTTACATGCTTTAGTTTATAGGGTCCATAACATCAAACAGCTTGTAGAAAACATTTTCCAAACGATCACTGAAAATTACAGACATTGCTCTTTTCTCTGACAGTCTATCATTCAAGCTGACTTGAGGAAGTAAAATGTCCACAGACTAGTTGGTTGTTCCCCAGTATTTTGAAAGGAGTATGTAAGTAAAATTCTTTTAAGATATGGAAGCTTTCAATGTATTTAATCTTCCAAAATGAAATTTTAGAGAATGACAGTCTGCTTTCTAAGCAATGTTGTTTTTTAAACCTGGTATAGTGGTATAAAGTGACTTTAACCAAGAATGGTCTTATGAAGCACAGAGTTGGTATCGCTCTTCCATTTAGTTCATTCTCACATTTATAGTGAGAAAACAAAATGCACAAAAAAAAAATTGCAGAATTCAAAGAAAGCACAGAGAATAACATTGTGTGTGGTAATGTATGTCAGTCACCACCAGCTGTAATAAAGGACTTGCATAAACTTGCACAGAAAAACACATATTTTGTTCATATTTATTTACCCTGACATGACCTGAGTTGTAGACATGCACCATAACTACAGCCTAACTGAGTTTTATCTTATACTTGAACTTATTGTTTCTCTCTGGTTCTTTGAGCTAAATTGACCAATTTGTATATCCAAAAGCAGTCCTGGATTTACCATTTTTGCCATTGTACAGCATACTTTCAGCACTTCAGTATATCTATATAATGCATTGAAGGGAGTGCCCATATCAGACATGAAGAAAAATACACATTTTAAAAGATAATATTTTTTTCTTGCAGATTAACCCTTCCTTACAATTGTAAAGATCCTACAGATGGGCCTGCACTCCCACTACCATGTGACCTCCTTCCAATAATTACCTTCTATATAACTTGGCTGCATTTTTATTTATGTATCAAGACAAAGGGCCTTATTGACTAAAGTATGAATTCATCTGTTAAATTCACTTCGCTACAATTCAATTTACATCGCCAAAATAGTTGCAAATTCATTTCTCCTTATTAATGAAGCTGCAGACAGATTTGACGAACTGGCGGACTGCTAAGGACTCAGTCACATGCATAGTGTGGCGAGGTCAGTCAAATAGAAGTAATAGTAGTAGTCATGCAAAGTCAGTGATGTGAATTCCTCCAATGCAATGACATCATCCTCACCATATCCCACTAACTGTATATAAGTGAATAATACATCAATTTCTATCACCTTTCCCTAGTTCATGTTAAGTAGTAGACTGACTTAGTTACAATCACCATTGTCACTTTTGAATGAAGAGTCTCCTTTTGCCACACCGTAGCACTGACATCATCCCCCCCCCATTCACCGCTTTGATGTAGTGAAGTCAAACTTGTGTATTCAGAGCACTACGCCTTGTCGAATTTGCGACTGTGACAGACTCCGCTGTCTGGTCAATAGTCAAATTACCTGTACACACGTATGCAAAGTGATGCAAAGTGCTCCGTAAGATCGTGGTTATCATAGTCCCCCAAATTAGATGCACTATTAGCCTCATCGCAGAGTTTTCTCAATAAGCAAACATGGGAAAGTGGCAATCCAATGCGAATTCAGAGCTATATGTGACAATTTGGCCCAAATTGAGTGTAATATGATTTCTGTATTTGTTTTATGGCACAACATGGCTAACATTTTAAATGAAATGCATTAATATCAAATCTTTTGTTAATTATTTTAAAGCAACACTAAAATAAGTTTTTGTCTTTCAGTGCTATGAGTTTCTTAAAAAGAACCCATCACCCTTAAAGAAACGCTTATACAATATAATATTGTAAATAACTGGGTATATGTGCTTAAACTGTGCTAATTAGTAATATACAAATAAGATATATATTGCTTCTATGGGTGATTTAGGAGCAGTTTTATGCATCTGGCTGTTTGAAATTCACACACTAAAGGAAACTACTCCTTTACTTCCTGGTTACTGTGTATGGCACATTTTTTTCTAGTTGAAATGGTGGTTGCTTTTAGATGGCACAGACATATTATTTAAAAAGTTTCCTTAAAACCAATGTGCAGATTACATTTATGTATTATTCTTTTTATATGTATCATTTCACTTTAAGTTCACTCCACTATATATTTCATCAGATAGTTTGGTTTAGTCAGTAGACTGTAAAGAAAATGTTCAGAAAAAGTTTAAACTTATATTTTTTTTAAAGTAAATAAAACAAACTATAGTCAGTAAATTCATTTTAACCTTCCTGCCCATTTTTAAAAGACTAAGAACGTATGTATGAAATATTGCAATTAGCAATTAAAGTGTAAGCTCTTAAAGGAACAGTTTAGGCTCCAACAGTTATTTGCTGTCTGTTTGGCACTGTTAAATAAAAGTTAAATAAATGCTTTGTGTCATATAAATTATTTATTTATTTCCACCCTTTACAATTTAGTGCCAGTTTGGTACTGAGGCTCCCAGTTTGGTACTGAGGCTCCTTTCCTCTCTGTACCACTTCCTTTTCAGCAGTTCAGTTTGGAATCTTGAGTTAAGGAATTGATTGACAGGCTGGATAATGCTAAATAACCAACCAGAATCTTTAAGCTGTTATCCACTTTTTCTTTTTTTTTTTTAAATTCTGATAGGTTTAGTTAACCCAGCACAAGCAATTGTTAAAGAAAGGGTTGAAATATTGGCTTTATTTTTGTATGGATTTTGTGTGTCTCTCTCTCATGCCCAGCATACACCATTAGCTGTAAGTATTGTAACTGCCCATGGTAATTCATTAACTATTAATTTTGACTTTCCTGAGACACTGTTATGTTAGAGGCAAAAGAATGCTGCATCCATCCAACTAGGAAGTAAACACAGAAGGAGCTGTGTACTGCTACACAGATGGAACAATTAATTACTTTGTTCACATAAAAGACTGACTAAGTATATTAGAAAAAAATGTATTATGCATTTACAACACACATTACTTTTTATTAATCAGGTTGTACTGTTCCTTTAAACCAGTTACTGGAAATGATGGCAGTGTTAGCACTTTGCATCTATTCTGCTCAAAGCCTTCCTTCCTACGTAATTTCCCTTAGAAGGAAATGTATCAAAAGGGACAGTCATTTACAAAGGTCTAGTAACCCATTCCCATACATGGGAACTTCTTAGGCATTAAAAGCCTGGAGTGCAGGGGACAGTCACATTCCAGAGGCAAGGGTGGGGCTTAATTACACAGATCACATCATGATAGGGGTGAGGCTATTGTAATTTCTGCAAATCGGTTTGTTTTGGGGCATTTAGGCAGAAGGGGTGGGGGTTGGGATTGGCTGGATCACTAATGAATGTTATTAGGCTGGATACTTTCCCTGGAGACCCAGTGTTTGCCTTGCAAACCCGGAGTCTCTGGGTCAGACCTGGAAAATTCCTAGGTCTGTCCATAGCAACCAGTCAGAGGTTGTCTTTCATTGTTCTAGCTCCCCAAGAAGTCAACTGGTAATTGGTTTTATAGGTTATTAGACCTCATTAAACTACTGAGAAAAATGTTTTATCTTTCTGTTTCATTAGAGAACTGTAGGTTAGGATTCCAACTCACACTGTTTGTAACAAGTAATTTTCTGGATAGTGGGCAAACTGTTTAGTAAATGGGCTCTATCAGTAATGTTAAATGAGATAAAAACATTAAGTTGATGAGTTATTGGGATGCTCATCAGAAGTGTTTCAAATGACCCCCTGGGAATCCAAGGTCTACTGAACCTACAGTAGATTACTTAATATACTTGGATTGTACATACATTCCCAAGGTACAGAAATCCTATTGCTTTGTCTACCTTCTCCTTTTCCATCTGGTTTAATGAAATAATTTTTATATTGTATCAATTATGACAAAAAAAACTGAGTGAACCATAAGAAAAATAAAGATTTTATCTATTGTAAATTCAACTTGTAATTCTTAAATTGCTAAGAAAGGCTGTTCAATCAATTATAATTTCTAGAAATATTGTCTTCAGTCTAAGTGTCCAGATTGAATAATCTTACGCTGAAGGACATATGTTACTTATCCCAATGAATTTCCCAAATAAGCAAGCAGAAGAATGGCTGTTATTTAAAGTAAAACGCAATCTAAATCAAGCTTTGTAACAATACCGCCATCAGCTATTTACAATGTTGATAGACAAAAAAAAAACAACAATATTTTAAGGAAAAAAAGAGCATTATCTTGATTATAAAAAAGCAGACAACACTGCAAAATGTTTTGCAGATTCTGATAAAAAGGGATACATAGAAAAAAAAAGCCCCCAAAAAAGTCACACTTCAATATTCTGTTCTCATTTTCATCAATCACCCGAGCAATACCCCCTAGATCAGCGCATTAACTTGTTTATCTTCTACAACGACGAAAAACTTCATAGCTTCATCATTCATTCCGGAGTGGGGGGGGGGAAACAAAAGGCAGCCACCGAAATTTGCATGGTGCTCAATTATACATTAGTGAACATCACTTGGCAATCTGTTCATATCAATTTAATTGGATTTTAATACTGCTTCTGATCTTGTTTTCTAATTAACAGCAGTGCCTGGCAATAAAGCGGATTCATGCACCCAGTAACACCTTTGATCTCAGCCATATGGAGATCCTTCGTGTTCTTGAATTTTTTTCCCCCTGACTCAACATGGGCCGAAACAATGCGTGGTCCTGGATAGCCTTTTACCACTCTCGGAAGCAACGCTATTGATTATTTTTATTTCTGATAGGTGCTGATTGAAAATAAATAGAACATAGCCTCGAAATTGTATACGGATACGTGTCAAAGGCCTTGGGTTATGTTAATTGCTTTCTCAGATTTTTTTTCCCCTTTAATAAAAGCAACCAGTGAACTAACCAAATATAAAAGAATAATAAAACTGACTAAGCTTTTTACAGATAACACAGCTGAAAGATTTACTAGGATTTTCTTATAGCTGATGCTTTTTTGTTGGCGGATAAGCATCCTATTCTCTGCAAAATCGCCCAGCTCCTTTGTCCCTCTGAACTGAATAAGGATAACTGACTGCAATCTGGAGGGGCGCTGGGTGGAAGTGCTGTGGGGTTGCCGGGTTATGAGTAGCTGGTCCCTTGGGGAGCTCAGACCTGGTGGTAGTCATGACCACTGTCACCCTTACTGTTCCCCATTTGTCTAAGCGTCATTAGCCAAATTGCAATTCTTATAGAGAACAATGTACCATACCAAACTTGCATGGCATTTGTGGCATCTTTACATAAGAGTGGATACCTGTGGTTGGCTAGTGAATATATGACTATTTTTCCCAGCATCCCCTCTTTGGTGTACAAGTTGGAGAATACTGTTAGTTCTGCATCTATGTTACCTGTATGCTAAAGATTCTTGTTCAGTTAAATTATAATTGCACATGTTCTTTAGTCTACTGGGAAAATCAAATCAAATACACATACAATACTAACCTTTTTTTCTGCCTCTTTAAAGAGGTATAGTTTATTTCCTCTAAAAAGTAGGTAGTCTATTAATAGAGTATAGAATTATCAGGACCTAATACTCGGTAGTCTCATTCTTAGAGTTAGACAGGTTTGATTTTTATTCCTTAGCCTTGGGTGCACTGCAAGTAGATAAAAAAAAAAATCAAAAGCGCATGAGTTTTTAAAAAGTTTAAGGACCATACATGGGGCATGTATGTACCAGCCTGAGTAGTTTCTTGGCTAGAGTTTAGTTCATGCAAAGAAATGTCCCTTTCGATTATAAACAGACCAATAAAAACTGCATTTCTTTACATAAAATTATGCTAAAGTCATATTTTATCTGTGAAATGTATATTCAAATCCCTGGTTTTTTTTTTTTCAACTTTTTTTTAAAGTTATGCAGGTTCCCTTTTGAGGTTTCAAGAGAAAAGGTTAATTTCACTTAAATTGTAAACTCTTGTGGGCAAGGTCATGACTCCTATTGTTGTTTTAGAATGTATATGTTTTGGCAGCATTTGTAATCTTGTATGTTCTACTTGCTATGTACAGCACGACAGAACATGCTAGCACTATAAAAATCATTAATAATACTTGCAAAATCTGAGAATAGGCTTCCAGTTGCAGTTCTAGTAAAACCATGGAATTAAGAATAGGTTGGAATAGTTACTTGAAAGAACATAATGTCAGAGGTTATTGAAATTAGTAAGAAAATTTAGTAGCATGTTGATCATGTCCAATAACCAGTACCAGTCAAGAAGGAATTTTTTCCCATGGCCCAAACCCATTTTTTTTCAACCTTAGGTCCTATAAATTATATTTTCATCATAGGTGACAACTTAGTGAATTGGTGAGTAAATTATGGAGGAGGCTGTGCATGAAGGAGACTGACTGAAACAGTTTATCTCTGCCTCCAAAGGTTGTCCTCATAGTCAGGTACATAATTCTGGGCCCCCAGATAGACTGAACACCAGAATACCTCAGACTAAAACCAGCTATTTAGTTCGCATAAGTCTCCATCCTGCCCTGAGTTCTTCTGCTTGAACACCTTCTTTCAACCCTAGGGACTCCAACACTTCCTCTTCCAGGTAAAAAGAAAGGGATGAGCTATGTTGGGAGGGTGGCACAGTGATCATGCCTGTGCTGCTTGCAGAGAATTAGTCACCACAGTCTCTGATACCCAGTTCACTCCAGAGATGCAGTAGTAGAAAATGACATCCTTCAGCAGAATGCAGGCAGAGGTTGTTCTAGTTAGTGTCAGCAGTGTCAAGTGCCACAAATCCAGCATTACTAAGACGGACGCACTAGTCCATCCCCATATAATTAATGGTCACTGTACACAAGGTCTGGTACAAAGGATCCCCATCTTGGGCTGAAAAGCAAGTAGTGTGCCACTACCCAGATTTAAAGCCACTAGCTGGGCATAGAGCAAAAATGGAGTGATGGCTGCTGCAACTAAGGAGTTGCAGACAACTATGGCAGGACATTTTCCCCAAGGATATTGGGGTGATATGCCTATGATAGTCCACCAAAATATTGGGTAAGATAGGATATTGAATAGGGACTATGTTAGGGTTATAGTAGTTCCACCAGTTGTGGTTTGCAGACTTTTCAGTGGATCAAACTTGAGTACAGAAGAAGCCAATAAAATGGCATCTGTTAGCTTTTTTTGGGGTGCCCAAAAAGCTAGAAGCATGACTGTGTCAGACATGGGGAAGCACCAGTGGTAAATTGAGGGATTTATTTTGAAAGTGAGATGACACCACTGAGGGTAGGAGAGATGCATCAGTAGTTAATAAAAAATCCTGATTAACAGAAATCCCTTATGTCACTGGATGGCTTCAGGCTTGGTTATTTAATTCCTGCTTGTTAGGTGCATTCCCAATTTAGTAAAAAAATCTTAAATCACCTTATGTGATTCCCATTTGTAGCTTAACAGAAGTTTAGGACCTTGAGCAAACAGCAGGTCCTTTCCTGTAACAAATTTGAAGGTGTAAATTGTAGGCTTCAGCCTTTTGTTAGTTCACCCTAACTGATTGCTTCTCTTTGATTATCACAACAATGTTTACTGCTATATTTACAGGAACTTAACAATTGGCTGCAGGGATCCACCTACTATGATCAAGGTCTGAGGTATTGATATTGACAATTTGTACATGGAAGTACAATATCATTAGATTTGTTTCTGGGTATCCAGGACATGTTACAGACTAAAAAGATTACTCTGAAGCAGTTACAATACCTCCTAAGAAAGTTATATTTTGCAACCTGGAACAAGTCCATGGGGAAATATTTTTTCCCATAAACTTGACACTGGTGAACACGAATATAAGGGAAGCACACCATTTTTGCAGACTGACGCTGGAACATAATGTATACTTACAGGTTTAGTTGCAACTTCTTTATAAATAAAATGGAAATTGTAATGATTATCTGACAGTTTTGAATGAGTTTTTTTTTTGTTTAGTTTTCATGGATACATTAGGCTGATGATAAGTTATGGGCCAGTGGAATCCAGTGCCATGGTCTCACAATTAGTTTTAATCTTAGTGAGTAATTTGGTCCTGCTTGAACTTTCTCCCATTGCTGTGGCCTTGAAGATTTGGATCATTGGTTTTGCCAATCAGTCTGTGATATTTCAATCTGACAATATGGTGGTAGTCTCAGGAATTAACAACTTTTCTGCTTCCTTTCTGCTCATAATTACCTTATTTAGAAATTTGGGGCTGAGATGATTATAATTAAATATAAATATACATGCTAGGCATATGCCAGACTATGTAAATAGACATCAGGCATGTTTTGGATCCTCATTGGAGAGGTAAAAAGTATGGATTGATAGTTCATTAGATGCCATTTAAATCCACTATTATTCTGTTTGGAATGAGTGGCAAGGTCTGGTAGATGCAATGGGGGTACAGGAGTTGGGGAGGGCCGGAATGAGGGGTAGGCATTCATCTAGGGCGCTGCTGGAGGGGGGGGGGGGGGGGGGGGGGTACTATCTTGGTGCTCCTCCTCTTTTCCCCTTGTCCCTAAATACATATTTTGTGGCTCACTTTTCTGTCTGCTGTAGCGCTACAGTGTTCTTTTCTACCTCCTCCAGCAATGATTTTAACTTTCTTTGATCAGCTCACAGGAAGTTAAATGTTGCACTGGGGAGAGGAGAGAAGAATGCTACAGCTCTAAGCACTACAGCAGACACAGCTGAGCCATGGAAGAGGTAAATAGGGACAGGGAGAAGGGGGGTGAAGCACCAAGATAGCACCCCCCTCCTTCAGAGGGCATGGTGTAGGGAGGGGGTTGTGGAAGCAGCAAAGTGTGGGAGGGGATTGTGGGGGGAATCACAGAATGGCAGGGGTTGTGGGAACAGAACAGTATGGGGAATGGGGGGTGTTGTTGGGTAGGCAGTGCAGTATGGGGGTTGTGGGGAAGTACAATATGGGGAATGGGATCTGGGTCACTTATTCATATTCTGTGTGGAAACAAGAGTCAACTTTATACAGTATATAGTGGTAGGCAGCTGAAATTCTTCTTAAAGATATTAGTTTCATGGGTTCAAGTTTGAGGCTTTCTACAGAAGGAATTAGTTTCCCTAGTAATTGAAGTCTAAATTGCAAAACACAAAAGAGTAGCTTGATTTGAGAAAATATTACATTGAATGGTTTATAAAGCTCATAAAATGAGACTTTTTCAGTTCTCCTTTTTCCAGTTGTTGATTATGTGAACATCTTGGCAAGTTTTGGGGGGGGGAGTTTTCCATTAGGTAACTAACAATGTCCATATACAGGTCAATTGGACTGTGGAAAAGTTTCAATTGGTGTTTTGGTGGTTAGGTACAAAGGTCTGGGTGGGAGTTCTTTCTACTCCCTTAATGTCATCCACTTAATATGTTTATTATTACTTCACATGAGGATTATGAATCAGTTTGGACAATGTGGTAGCATATGCTAAGTTAAGCTGTCAATGTTAGCATACTGTGGTCAGTTTTTGCCAGTCTGCCTAAGTAAAAACATTATATGCTTGGAATCTTGCTGGGTCAACATACTGATGTTAATTGCTCAAGCTTGATTCTTGGTGAGTAATTGGTCTCATACAGTTCACCACAAGGACCACTTTAAGGCAATACTGATTGAGCTAGTTTTGGTTACAATGGATTGACAGGCAGGCTTCGTAAAGTATTCGAGTTAAATTAGTAGTGTTAAAATTGCAGTTATATCTTGTTTATGCATTAAGGTTGGTGATGTAGAAAAATATGTTTCCTGAATGCATTACTTGGTTAATGTTCTCCATACTATCTTGCTTGAACCTACCTTAAATTACAACAAAAACAAAAGTCACTGAAGTTGCTCAAGAAGGATTTCATTTAAATCATTTTTGGTGTGTGACACAATTAAGTTTAGTGGAAATGCACACAAATAGTAAGAAAATTAAGACAACCAATTTGGTTGTGTAAGAATAAATGATTCCTCTGGCTTTAGAAACCATCCCTTTGATTTTAAGCATGTAGCCATCTGATAAACATCAACATGCTCCATTTTTGTGGGACTTAATCTGGGTACCCTAAGGGTTAATTGAAGCAAATAAAGTTCCTAAATTGCTAACAGTTCTCCCAATTTGATCTTTTTTTTCTCACCACCCTCAAGCAACACAAGGAGAAATGTGAGTGATAGCCAGATTTATAAATTATTTCTTGTGAGCTGAATGCTTTAAAGGAGAATATAAAAATCTGCTACGTGTCAGGCGATCCGTGGAGGCATTAGCAAGCGTGGATGATTTTTAGTCCCCAGAAAGCTTGGGTGTTAATTTGTAAATCTAGGAAAAGTACATGGAGAATGCTAATTTGCCATTAGTAAGATTAACATGACCAGGGGAATTGAATAGATTATTGACACATAAAATACAGTAGATCATTGATGCTTTACATAAAGAAAAAACTGCAGTTTAATGAAAGAAAGAAGTTTTGGTTTTACAACAATAATATTTAGTGGCAAGTTTAGTTTGAACTACTTTCATGGTTAAATTCAAAGTTATACAGTATAATTAAAAGCTCACAATTCACTTAAGAGGCAGACCTGAAGTACCATGTTTTAACATTATGTTTGTAGTTTATAGAGAGGATAAAGCATCAGGGTGACTAGCAATCTAAATAAGCCCAAATTCACTGTCCTGGAGTTTGTCATGTTGTAGCTTGAGTCCTTCACTTCACTACAAAATGAAGAACCTGAGTGCCACCAAATTGAGGGTTTTAGGACCATCACTATATGCATATGCATGAGCAATGCCCAACCTATGAGTGCTGCTTGTACATGTGCAGAAAAGAACCATTCAGGGTGAAGGACTGGACTTGGGCTGCTATATGGTAAACCAAAAGGCTGTGAGTGTTGGCTTATTTAGTTAAGTCTAGTCTTTCTTGTATTTAGGATGCCAATCAGACTCAGAATGATAATGTAGCTCCCTTGTAATCATATCATATGTCGATATTAGTAGTTTTGCATTTAGATTTTTTCTTTGTTTCATTCATATCAGTGTTTCAGCTTCCTTCAGCATTAAAACATGCAAAGTTTGAAACTGCATGCCACTGATATATTTTCACCATGTTTTTAAAGGGATTTCAATCAGATTCAATTTCAGGAGAAAAAGAGAGAAAAATAATATAAATGTGGATGTAAATGTTGAACCATCTACTAGAAACTCTCAGAAATTATAGCATGGTGCAAATCAATTCGATGCAAATGAAAGATGAATTTGAAAATCTCACTGTAATATATACTTGAATGCAAGCAGTTAGAGCTACTAAATTGGTCCAACCTACTTGTATCAATCATAAATAAGGCCTAAAAGTTTTTTGTAAACTCTCATAAAAACTTGAACTCTACTATTCTGGTCAACTGACCATTATCATTTATTGGTGACCTTGTAACAGGAAAAGGCTACCCATGCTACTCTAGAACTACTGGAATTGGCCAACTAAGACACAATAAGAATTAAAGGTAAAGTAATAAAATTAAAGGTAAAGTGCAGATGATCAATAGATCAAATCAAGCATAGTAAATATGTAGTTTGATAGTAAAAACAGTTTCAATAGTGTTCAAAACAAATTACTCTTAATATTTAATTTATAAAATTATATATATTAAGTGACATATATATGATCTCCCATACTAAATTCAAGTATAATGTGTGAAAAGGAGATATAAATAATAAAGTGAAATAAAAGTGAAATTAAAATAGAATAAATAGAAACTTTTTTTTTTAAATAAAAGAGTTACATAATCAGTATATTTCAAATGATAAAGAATAGTTACAATACATCATTGAACTTGTTAAAGGCCATTTATATTTAACCACCTGTCAGTCTATGGAAACGGTTACATTTTTGAATGATGCCATTCAATTGTTTCCTGCAAAGATCCTCTTGAGCACTTAAACAAGACTGTTAAGATGGTGAAGACATTGAAACATACCAAACCTTCGAATGTGTTGATCTTCTCTCTCTAACTGGCTAAGCATCTACATGCAGAGAACAAAGAAGCCTATTTTTATCTTAATACCCCTATTGCCATTAGTCATATCATTCAATGTCTATACACTGGTATAATTGTTCTACCCTATCACTTCTGAAATGATGTGGTTCTAAAGTGGTGTACTTTAGAGGTGAGGTCTTTTTAGAGGTGAGGTCTCATTAAATAAAGGCTGATAAAGATAAATTATAGAAGGGGTTATGAAAATATCATAAGAGCACACATTTACCTTTCCTCTGGTTGAAAGCTAGCTGGAAATAGAATGTACATCCTTAGTTTCACATTAATGATCAATGCAGTGACAATCCAAGGATATATATTTTTATATATTTTTATACATGAAAGACGTGGTGCAGATTAACTAGACACTGATATGGCATACAGTGATTGGCAGTTATATTTGTAATATGCACAGCTGACACAACTTCAGAATAAATGTGGCAGAACAACCATGTCTACTCTAATTGGAGATTCTAAATTTGTAGAAAATATATTTAGATCAGGGGCTGATATTACACCTCAACAGTTGAAAAGAATACCAATCTAAATTATTTTTATTCTAATGTTCAGTTGCCTTTAAATACACTGAATTTCCCAGCCAATTGCTTACTAATATCATTTCCCTAGTTCAGTTGCTTACATGTAGGTTAGTTCCATCTCCATGTTTTCTTTAGAAAAACCACGTTTTCTTTAGAAAAACCACCCCAAAAATGTTAAATATCCATTTCTGTCAGAGATTTTAAATGCTGCTAGAGAGTTATTTATATTTCTTTTATGGGATTGAATATTTTGCTGTCATAATTTCACTTTCCTCTAGTTTCTTGGGAATGGAAGCTCTGAGTCTTAGCTTAACTCTTCCCTCAAATAGATACCTTGCTAGGAAGTGAATACATTGCATATGTGCCTCCAATAGCTTCCCATGCCTGGAACTGCTGTTAAATGTGTCTAACCTGGCAGGATAAAAAAGTTTAGTCTGTCCTCTCAGAAACTCTTAAAGTGATACTAGCTCACCTACCCTCCAAGCAACAGCTCTACCATTGCTCTATTTTATTACCTGGGCTGTGAAGCCTATAAATATATTTTTTTTCTTTTGTTAACCCATTTGTACTGACATTGGACTGTTTTTCTTATTCTCAGCCTGGCTCCCTGATGACTTTTGGCGAGGTTTTGACGCTGATTCTAGCTACCTGGTTTCCCTGTGGTTATGTTGGATTGCCTGGTACCTTTGCTGGTTTCATGTTTACTTTCTGTTGGGTTTCTCTAGCTTCTTAGCAGCTGGTCTTCTAAAAGTGGTTGTTCCCTCTAGAAAGCTAATAATAATTCTAGATTATTTAAATTGATTTTGTAAACAACAAAGTATATCTCACACCATTAACTTGTCTACAATGTTTTAACTATGCAGTGATGAATTGCCCCTGTCCTGGTAAAAAAATAATGACATTTGCACATTTGCTTTTGATATAAAAGTCAGTTAGAGTAACTTTCTATGACAAATATATGCTCAGATTCTTTTTGGAAAAGGGAACTCTTCCCTGTCACAGAGTGTACATGAGCTTGTTATTTTATAGTATTTTATTTGGTTCAAGCCAAAGATGTAAAATTTGGCCAATATCTTCTCAACTGGAACAATTGCATTACTTGTAGTAGTGCCTTCAAACTTCAGGGTGTTGCTATTGTCTCAAATAAGGACATATGCTATAAATTAACTCTTAAGATAGAAGAAATTCTTTATTCCAGGCAGCATATGGACATATCAATTAGGATCCAAATATATGATTACTTGATAACTTGTCTTTCTTTTTACAAGACCGGCAAAACAAAACTAGGCTGGATCAGGTCAAGGCATGTTTGAGGGAGAAAAAGCTGAAATCCTGATGGGGTTATCATTTAGTAATCTTTTGACTATTTTTTATGTACGTTCATCTTTCATTCTAAAAACAAAATGAGTAATATATAGCTAACCTGTGGAGTCACCAGCAAGGAACACTGAATTGTTTTGTTTGTGTGTAAAATTAGAAAATTGCAATTTAAATCCCAAGGGGAACTTTTAAGTACAACCAGAACATTGACTTTCATCAGATGGATATCTAGAACTTTCCTTGGTTTACTGCTAAAGAGTAACAAATGAAACAGACAAGTATTGAAATATTTTTTTCTTTTCCACTAACCATCATACAGCTTTAGCTTTATTTAACCATAATTGTTTTTGAGTTGCATTAGTAAAATGATTCTTATATGAAAATACATATTTTAAAAACATAAAATTAAACTTTATGAATTTTCTACTTTTATCACTTTTAGTTAAAGAAAAAAAGCTGCCACTTCTGGTCCTCTGTGTGTAAATTACAAAATACTGTTTCCTTATGGAGTTAAAACAAGACATCATTTATTTAGAAGGCAATAAAAATATGCCTTGATACGAATAGTGTAAGTAATACTGTTGTATATTTTCTACACCTCGTTTTTCATTTGGCTTTCTTTCAATGATAATTTGGTGCCAACTCTCCCTAATATACATATTTTTTCTCCTTTTCTCTGACCATCTGTACAGTTGTAAAATAACCTTCAGGGCTACAAGTTAATGAAGAAAACTCTTTCTTCTCTTTCATTTAGTCCAACAGCAGACGATTGCTTCAAATCTTTTCTGAAAAGGTCAATATTTTTACTAGTGTTCGATCATTCCAGAACAAAGGCAAACACAATATCATTTATATGCTAGGGTTAGGAATAGGAAAAGGGCACTGGGCTAAAAATTTATTGAAATGGCCATGGAGTAAATTTCGTCATCATGAATTGTGTATTCTGAATTCAACTAGAAAAATGCCAAGGTGACTCTAATAGAATATTATTATTCAGTTGTATAATATGATGTCTGCATTCAATACAGTATTTGGGATGATAAAAAAAGGTAAATGATGTATAGCTGTGTATAAAAGTTGGATGTTAATGCTTTGTTGTTTTAAAGTGAAAATACTAGACAGAGAGCAAAGTTGATTTACCATATTTTTTTCTGATTCCAATACACATGTATTATTTATTTGTGGAATGTAAAAGTCTGAAAAAGAGAATATACCATAAACATTGGAAAAATTTGGCCAATCATTCCATTGATCCACTAGTGTTACTAAGATATGTTGTATAATTGATTGTTTTGACCTTACTTCAAGTTAGAAAAAAAGAATTCCAGAGCATATTACATTTTTTAACTATATAAAACTTTTAGGGCAAACTTTATAAAATTTGAGAAAGTTAGTTTAGACCTTTTTGAGTTTTATTGATATAAAAAAGTTGGTACACAATAGAAAAATATTGATCGATACTTTTCGATTGATTTTAGCAATCAAAACTTTTCAAGTGGATTTTTTGATGGAAAGGAAGCCATAATACTAATGTAAAGTATGGCTATCTTTCCATCAAAAAACTCAATGAAAAAGTTTCAATCACTAAAATCGACTGAAAAGTATTGATCAGTATTTTTCGATTGGGCATCCGTTTTTTACGTCGATAAAACTCGAGAACGTCGAAATTGAATTCTATTTTTATATCAGAAAGGTACTGGGCTCCTTTAAGTAGATAGCTGAGGATCTGATAATACAGGTCAGATCCTGCTATAGAACCAAAGCACTGTTAATAGAGAAATTGGTAGGAAAAATGGTGTAAATATATTAGGTATGTTTCTTGTAACAATTTTAGTTAGGTTCCAGCAAATACTACTTCATATTTTTATTTAAGAATACGTGTATTATACCTTGGGGAAAACACTGGATTTTCCATAACTGGAGTCACTAATCCAAACTTGGGGGACTTTTTAGAGCATAAATAGTTAGGGTATAAGCTACAGAAATTAGCAATAGTGTTTTTACTTAATATGTTGTAATATATAAATTAAAGGGATGTAAGAGGAGAGATTAGCTTACTTTCTCCTACTGGATCTGGAATGTATGGAATGTAAGGAGGTTATCTAAAATCTCAGAGATTTTTGATGTTGGCAGTTACCTAAAGCTGACATATTAATAACATATACAAATATATACAGAGAAGTATACAGACTACTCCTTTGGAGAGATCACATAGGTTGTTTATGCATTTGACTGGTGATGGGGTGCCATCCTTTCTCTGTGTACTGCTACCTCAATTTAATCATTATGGTAAGAAGCCAGTCATAGCAGTGTCACCAATGAAAGCAGTTTGATCTGTGAAGAAACATTTTTGTGGAATCTGGTCATCTTCCAATCAACATGAACATAGACTGCAATCCTTCTCTGCAGATGGCATGTCAGTGAACAATTGAATGCAGAGTTTAGTATTAACAACATGCTTTGATGCTCCCTGGAAGATTTAATGAGGACCTAGTGATAGATGGCATCTCTTTCAAAGAGAATTTCAAGAGCAGGTAAAGGCTTTAACAAACTTCCAAAATCTGATATAGGAGCAGTTAGTGGGTGATTCTTAAAGGAGGGGATGCCTTCTGATACACGGTTTAGGTTCCAGCACTGCCTCCAGCTCTCTATAACATGCCAATCTCTTCTGCTTTGCACAGTAACGTGATCCTCTTTACTTCCTCTTCCTGTTCATGAAGGAATTCTGCACAGTAGAGCTACTGCTCTTGCTCAGTTGCCAAAATCCAACAGGAACAGGAAGTAAAAGGAAAGAGTTCCCCTTTAAATTGCGATTAAGAGTAAATGTTGCAAGTAAACTATATTTGAAAATAAAAAGTGAATTATATAAGAAAACAGGAAGACATAAAAAAGGTACAATCTTACAATCAAGTCCTCCATATAGATAAAATAATGGAAATATGTAATAATAATAATAATGAGGATATTACTGTATATGTGTCACAAATATATGGGATGCTTCAATGCATTTCCTGTTAAGTATGCAGAATAATTTTAGGCTCCAATTCACTACTAACTGAATAAATGAATGGTGAATCATAGTTATGAAGACAGGCTTTTCAAGGTAGGTTTGCTTACACTAAAAAAGATAATTCTGAAAATCTTGTTGAAATATCAACAAAGGTGATGATAATAGGCAACAATGCTGTCTGTATGTGGAAAATATATTTTACACAATTAAATATAATATTAAATATTCCCCAAGAAGTATCATGCTCCTAAGTATAATTTACAGAGAGTGACTTGCAAGCTTACAGCTGTGCAAAGTTTGAGGGATTTGTGTCTACTTTCTCAAGCACTTGGGTTATATAGTGATTGGGCTAAAACAGTTAGAGGGTTATTGATTAAAGTGAAAATTTGATTGTTGAAGTGAATTCTCATCACTTCAGGTGGCTACTCCCTGATTCTCTACTCCTTATTGACTAAATAGTGGATCCCTATAGTAAAGTCACTAGTGTGACAATATTCCCATAGTAAAGTTGAGACTGTGACAATATTCCCATAATGAAGTTGCGACCGTGACAGTAGCAGTTTATTGTGTAGTGGGCGGCCATCATTTGCTGGTGAATTCACCACATCACAGAGATTGCTGAATACCTGAATATGGGGAAGAGGCGAATTCACACCTTTACGTGACAGTTCGGACTTTAGTCAATAACCCCCTTAGTCACAAGCAATATTTATAGTATAAAACACTGGGTTTCTGAGAATATTTCACAATGTTTAGTGACTGAAACAAAAAGGGTGAGGGAAAAGAAAATGAATTATTACCTCAATTCATATGAAAAAAATGGGACAGTCATCTCTTTATACAGACAAGGAAGTCTGCCATCGGCATTTTGTTTTAAGGTTACATTTTGCAACTTGGCTTGGTTCCCATCCTTATGCTACTTCTTGCCTGTAATATTGATACACTTTTGTTATTTAACCCAGAAAATGTTGGAGACAATGCATTTGAGTATTGTTCATAAGTGAAGTGACCAGTGAATAGCAACTTTGTTGTATAATTTAAAAAAAAAAGATTATAACAAAACATTTGAGTTTAAAGTGTGTACGTATTATCAGTGAGACCCAAAATGCAAAAAAAAAAAAAAAATACAATATAGTATCTACAGTGCAGTAAATGATAGTGACCATTACATAAAACACAACCCCTTGGGAACTTTCAGACTATTATTAATAATTACATACAATGACTCAAACCAGTATGGGAACCTGTTTTACAGCCATCGCCATTGTTTTCAGTATCATTACTTATGCATTCTAAATAATGAGACCTTTGGAAAAGATGCCCATAGCAAAACCAAGAGTTCAGCTCAGGCAAAGATATCTTGCAGGGACATTCCCAACACAATGTCCTAACATGCTGGCAATAAATTTAGTCATCTGAGGAGGAGGTAAACGGGGAGTGGGAACAGCTTTGGCTTTAAACGTAAGTTAATAATGTTTTGCTTTAGCCTACACTGCTTGAGGATATTGGCAGAGAAGATTAAAGTTTAATTATCCAAACTGTAACCTGTCTTGTGGATAAACAGAGATGATTCCATTTGCTTAAACCGCATGACTACATTAAAGAAAGGACAATTTTTTTTCATTGAATTATTGATTTTTTTTTTTCCCTTTTGAAAAATAATCGAGTTTGAAATGTTGGTAGTCTACACAAAATCAGACAAGTAGTGGTCAATGGTGGACTTCAGGACTGCATATATAAGGAGCTATGGGTAATGTTTGCACTTGCATCTATTAATATATAACACAGCAGAGTTATGTTTCTCTTGTATATAGAGCTCTACTGTTAACTGGTCCATTTCATTTGTTGTAACCAAACCTCTTTGCTTTTTGACCTTTGATGTGAAGGTACTTTGCTACCCTCATCTACTCTTACTTCAGAAAATGACAGAATAGAACCCAGGATATAGTATGTTTTACATCTGTCAGTGAGGAGAAACAAATGTAAAGTGTCAAGAACAATATTTTACCAGGTGACTCCAGGGCAGTTTCTTGCTGTTTCTAGGGCAACATTTTCAAGTAGTGCACTTGACCCCATGCACTTGGAGTCCAAGTTGTGTGCACTTAAACACTACCCCCACACTCTGGCACTTAAAATAAACCCCCAGTTTACTGTAGTAGTGACAGTTTTTAAGCTACAGGAAGGGGGAGCAGACATCCATTCCCTTAGGTAGTGGATTGGCATACAGGTTGCAATGGAGTAAGTACACAGTGCACCCTATAGCAAAAAAAGGTACTTGGTGAAAAAAAATGGAAAACATAGTAACCTACTATATCACAAATGAAGGGAAAGAGCATGTGTTTCTCTAGAAAGGCAAGGTAAATACCCCCATAGCATGGTAATACTGAGAAGCTAGATTCTAAATATGTTTAATGAAAAAATGATTGTTAACATTTCAGGTATATCATAGGTTTCCCTTCTTTTGCACCCCCTCTTCAGAAGCCACTCATCATCAATCAGCAATTACAGCTGTTTGGAGACTTGTATGTGTATTTTTCTCTTTGTGAAACGGATAAACAGATTAACCTGTAGATTAGTTTTTGGAAAGCTGATCATTTTTTAGAAGTGACAAAACATTTGAATTTTAAAGGACGGATAATGTACCAAAATAAAAGAAACAGTGGTAATTTATGAATGTGCATTTGGCATTGTTAATTTGTAAACCTGTATAGATACACATATAGGTAATCAAAGAGTTGTAACTAATGACATGCAAACAATTTGTTAGTTTAGACACCCTTAGATATCTTATCCTGACCACTCTACCTTTTATTAATCCTTCTGTGGACTAGAGGCTATTTGCACATCAACACTTCTAAGGGGCAGAAAAGATCACTGCTAATTAACCTCAAATGTATTCCAGTTACCTTAAACCCATTAGCTGAGGCACAATCAGGACAGATCTATAGGGTTCCTTATAGTCACTTTACACACTGAGGGGGGAATTCATGAAGCTCCGAAGTGAGGCGCGTAGTGTTCGCCTCACTTC
>WMED01000726.1:0-15988 GCA_019650415.1 Pipa parva
TATATATATATATATATATATATATATACATCAATTTCTTCCCCCCCCCTCACCCCCTCCCTCTGTTTCTTTCAGCAGTGTGGTTGTGGTTTGCATTCACATTTGTACACATGTGCTTCATATGCCGATAGAATGAACAGATTTAAGTTTACATAACTGTATTTACCAAGCTTTGCTTTGAACATGTTTTAATATCTAAAAAAGACTAAACAAAGGCAAAGGAAAAAACAAATCAAAACAATAACAACAAAACCTGAAAAAATAAGATAAATGGTAAGTAACATGAAACTAGGGAACAATTTCAGGATATATGAGCTAAGCAGTTTTGACTGCTTTTTAGATTAAACTTTAGCAACTTCACCCCTCTGTGGTTCTTTTTTATGCTTTTTGCCCTTCTATAATAAAATAATTTCTTCAGTCTGTGTGTGTGTTTTTCTTACTAAATTGTTTGAGCTAGTATTTACTTTTGTACTTTTTCTTTCTTTCTTTCTCTCTTTCCTTTTCTTTTTTTTTTTCCCTCCTTCCCTCCCTTTTTTTCTCTTTTTTCCTTATTGGTGTCTACTCTCTATTCTACTGATTTTCTCTTCTCCCTCCTGTCTTTTTTGGGTGAAGTTGCATAGGGAGAATGGTACCTTTGTAGTACAAGCTGTAATTGGGTGTTTGTTTCCCTCCCTTTCCGCTTCTTTTCTTCCATTTTAAATTTCTATCCGGCAAAGGAGGAATGGTAGGTTTATGGTGGGTAGGAGGTAGGGATGGGTGTTGGTGATGTTCTTTGATTCGGTTATGTATGCGTTATGTTTATTCTTGTAAATATTTGAGATATGTATCTTCTTCTGTGTATAATAGCCATGTAGTCCAGGTGTATTGAAGGTTTTTTTTTAAAGTAAGAACAGTGAGGTTGTGGAACTTTCTGCCTGAAGAAGTTGTTATGGTTAAATCCATTAAGGAGTTCAAAACTGGTTTGAATGCTTTCCTTCAGTGTAAGAACATTATAAGTTATGGGCACTAGATAACTGAAGGTGGGACCTTGATCCAGTGAATTATTCTGATCCTTCAGTGTAAGAACATTAGAAGTTATGGGTACTGGATAACTGGAGGTGGGATCTTGATCCAGGGAATTATTCTGATCCTTCAGTGTAAGAACATGTATGTATGTATGTATGTATGTATGTATAATTTTATTTATAAAGCGCCACAAATTTACGCAGCGCTGTACAATTCAGCGATTCAAGTACAATACAAACAAGGGAAAAGTGCATTAAGCAATACAAGTAAAATAAAGCAAGGGTACAACAAAGTAAGTGCTAGGTAGTGATTGACACAAGAGGTTGGAGGTCATTAGAAGTTATGGGTACTGGATAACTGAAGGTGGGATCTTGATCCAGGGAATTATTCTGATTGTCACATTTGGAGTCAGGAAGGAATTTTTTCCCTAATATGAGGATAATTGGCTCTTGCCTCATGGGTTTTTTGCCTTCCTCTGGATCAACATTGCAGGAAAATAGACTGAACTGGATGGACTTGTGTCTTTTTTCAGCCTTATCAACTATGTTACTATTTTAGTGAAATTTGTATAAGTAACTTTCAACCTCCATGATAGAACATAGTTATACTGTATACTATGAAGTTATTTGGCTTATCCCGGTCTTACCCGCAATCAGGTGTGTGTGTGTGTGGGGGGGTTATTGTCAGTTTGGAAGAATGGTACCAAAATCAGGATTTGTCCTTTTCTGTTGCTGGAGCCTCTCAGCTCTTGAGGATCTGGTTTTGGAAGCAAGTAAATAGCATCTGCATGTTCTGTGCTGTCGCTGGTGATATGCAGAGGTGTATTGTCATCATATTGGTAAATTTAATTGACCCAGTCTCTAAGGTAGATACTAGATAATCAATAATTTCAATGTATTAAAAAAAAATTTCAGTCTTTGCTGGTTCCCTTAATAACAACTTTCCCTTGCTGTCTAGTGGTCAGTGAAAAGGAAAATCCAAATTTATATGCAATATTATGCTTGGATAGTACTTTGGTAACATCTTCCAGCAGTTGTCTCTGATGTATTACTGTATGAGCTGGATCTTGATCATTCTCAATCTCTGTATCCTCTATACAGTATTGATATTTTTAATTCCAATTTTAAAGAAAAATCCACTTTCACTGTATAATTGTGAAAAAAGAAAACCATGTCACTCAGATGATTGTTTCTAGAGCCCCTGATTCTCTGTAATCAGTCTATCTCAATGGGAAAAAAACATTATCTATGCTCGGCAATTGTGCGTGTAGATCTATCAAAATTTCCTTTGTCTCCTCCTTTGGATTATCTTCAGGAACCCTTCTAATCCTAATATTGTATTTTCTACTGTACTTTTTGCCATCTTTGTAAGGAGTATAATTATTTGGCATGTTAAGAAAGTTCACGCCTATGTAGACTTGTTACTTTCTCTGTAGACTTGTTACTTTCTCTGTAGACTTGTTACTTTCTCTGTAGGGCAGACACAAATTTTAGCAGGTGTTTTCTTCTTTAGTCCCGGCATGAGGGAATCTATGTTTCACGTGGAAGGCAATCTACAGGAAGGACTCACTGTATCTACAACTACTTTAGGAATCCATATAACCACACCCCTACATTTTTTGTTGTAATATTTCTAACAATATTAGTCACATATAGAGGGGGTACACAACTTATAATTGCAGACCATTCAGAGTAAGAATTTTTGGCCATAATTCTCAGGAGTTGGTTCACAAACCATTTTTCAATACATTTGCACTGTTATTTTTAAACCAATGGACTTAAACTTACATTTCAGTCATTTTTGTGGTAAAGAGAGAAATACAAATATATTATATCCACCTCTTTATTCAAGTTCCTACTTATCTCCTCATAGAAGAAAATGAGAATTTCCTTGGTAACCTGTCTTTTTAGAAATACATGCTATCAGTTTTAGTAAGTTTTTCTATGTTATAATCCTATAATTGATGGTAGGCTTACAGGTCTATACATAGTTGGGAGAACTTTGGTACCTTTTTAATATATTCACCTCATTTTCTTTAGGCAAATTTACTGGTACACTGTCAGCTTTTAAAAATGTAAAGGTTCACAAATAACTGAACTTAGCTCTTTTACAATTCTTTGTTCTCTTAACATTAAAATTGTAATAGAAAATGCATATTAAGAAAAAATGAATGGGACAGTTAATGTCCCCAAAACTGGAAAAAAACAATTTTTTTTTAGAAACAAGTATAGCAATATTTTATTCACATTTTCTCAAATAGGAATCAAATGTTAGTGATACGATTGTATTTATATTTTTTTTCTTTCATTTGCAAGGAAAGGCATTGAATTAATTCTACTCTTTTCAGCAAAGATTCTACTTTGCTTTTTTACATATTTTTTACATTTTGTATCTAAAGGTAAGAATTTGCATCTTTGCTGAAATATTATTTTCCAAGTGAGTAATTCATGTATAATTAAAGTGTGCATATTTTGCTATTTTTCTGCAAGTGGTTTGATGTGAATCGACATGACTGTAGGGTTAGAATAACTTTATAAAATAAATTGCATGTACAATCCCTCAGAAACATGCAACTTATTTTAAATAATTTGTAATACCTGAGTTGGTGCTGAAGACTTGTAAAATATACTGTATATCACAGCAATTTACTTTCCTTTCTTACAGTGGACAAGAACAATGACTGAGTTGAAAGGAATAGCTACTTTGTTTATCTCTCTTTATACTTAATTACTTTTTATTTATTCACCTTCAAGATCTTCAAGAACATGCAGGGGATGCAGTTTATTAAACAGATGTCCTTTTTGTTCTTTACTCTAGAAGGGGTGAGGAAATAGCTTATTGTCCTATTCGTGCTCCATGGCAAGTAGAAACATGTAGAAAGTAGCAATTGTTAATATGAATGAGCAAAGGATTTATGGTGCTCATGCAGAAATAGCAAATCTCATTCAAGTGCAGAAAAATTAGTAAACATAAAGTGGATAAAATTGTAGAGTTTGCAAAAATGTAAGTGCTGCAATTCATCTAAAAAAAAACGCACATTGGTCATGACAGTTGATTATCTCCTACCATATTTTCATTTCAGTTTACTGATATCTTCAGGTTACATACTGAATTTTATGGCACGCATTTGTTAATTATGCCAGGGAAAAAGTATTTCACATGGCTGAATTCCTCTTATGTGAGTCTGCACAGTATAATCATTAAGCTGAGTTTCTATAAGCTATGCCCATTTGTAAACACAAATGAGAAGCAGATGGACCACTGAATTGACTACATCGAAAGTTTTGGATAAAGAATTCTTTGCCTTGAGGAGTAATTTGTGCAGTATCAATTTCACTCAGTGTGAAGCCCCAGCCTTAAAGTACATTGTAATGATGGAGTGTAAAGAGTGTTAAGTGGCAGCTTAAATCCTAACAAAGAGTATTACAAAATATAGTCTCAATAGGATGAATGTGGAGATCCTCAAAATAGATAGGCATACCACTGGTCAGTGTAGGTCTCTAAAATTCCTTCAAGCTGAGTGGTATCACTTGCCTAACTCCTCTACAAAATCAAATGATATTGCTTTGACCTATATTGGAAGCAATAGTGGGCATACACCTGGCAAGTAAGCATCATTCATTTCATGTTTATTAAGGTTTGCATTTGGGTTGGGTTTAAAAATGACGTGCATTCATAAATGTGTCAAGTCACTGTCCTTTTTAAGAAGACAGAAAACATAAATGAGAGTCATTAGTGTGTGCTAACCCTTTAATGGAACAAAAATTTAAAAAATACATTTGTTTATTTATGCTAATTAACACCTTAGTAAATACGATTTATTATCAAATCTTAAAAAAAAGTTACAATTCTTACCTGTAAAGAAGTGCTGTACAGCGCTTCCATGTTTCACACCCCATCCTCTGACACCGCCGGCAACTCTACGGTGTCCTAATTAGGAGATCTTTCTCAGGAGCGCATTCCTCTCTAGCCATCTGCATCAAATTCTTAACCTACCATATTCACATGGTATTACCTCCTGTCTAACAAATATTTTGAGATTTATATGTGAGCAAAGTTTCAGTTATGCACAAATGGCAATGAGTAAGTGATTTTTCACCTGCTTGATTGCTGTGTTGAAAAAGTTCAAGTCCACTTTATCTATTGACTTCAGCAGTCCCCAGCCTTTACTGGATTGGAGACTGGTTCCCTTGATCCAGCAATGGTTTAATGCACTGGGAAGGGAAGGTCTGTGGTTGAAACATGTTGACACACTTCCTGTGCACACATCACTACCTTGTGGCCCAGGAACAAGGGGACTAGCAATGATTTGCATCCTTTGGGGACCCCTGATCTACCTTACCCATTATCTGGCTTTGAAAAATAATTATTTTTTATTGTCTATGCATTTATATTTACTCACTAGAGCCATACACTGATATATATATATATATATATATATATATATATATATATATATATATACAGTATATAGACACATTAAAGATTATACAGTACAATTGCTGGCAGCTTCTGTTTTTTTGGGGAATTTGTGATGGAATATGTCAGGTATTAGGTGCACAGAAAAAGAAAGTAAGATAAATACAAAATTAGAGCAAATATGCAGTATGACTAGCTCTGACTGAATTACATTGTCATAAAACAGATTCGTTTTCACAAATGTGAATAACATCTAATCAACTAATCCTATTTTTATTGTTCATTTCATTCCCATCCTCTGGTTCCATTTCTGGAAACAAATTGTTGAATATTTCACTGTATTATGATTTTTTTTATATAATATGACTAAATAAATTAGCATACAAAATAACTCCTATGGTCTCTATTTGAGAAACTGTGGAATGATGCACTTAATGCTTGTACAAGGTGCTGTAATATGTGATGTTTGATGTCAATGTTGATCTTTTTTATTATGTAACTAATTTAATGTCAGGGGTTAAAAGGCTAATGTAGTATGAGTTATTACAAATTCTAATTAAGAATGTCTTTTAAAAGGATCAATACTATTCACATCTAGCATTTACTAGAGTTTTTTTTTTTTTTTTTAGAATTCTGTGAAATGAAAACGCCCAGCTATAAAAATGTACAATATCAGCATTAACATTGTAATTGTAACTAGAATGATACGAAATACACAAAAATGCAATTAATCTTGCATAAATGCTTTTTCACTTTCAATTCACAACTGAATTTTGCATTTCTAAGGGGTGGTGTTATTTTTCATAGTTTGTGACATATACCAAATTCATTTACTACAAAACTGCTTTTAAAATTTGTGTAAGCAAAAGCAGCCTTATCCACAATCGGTCATGACCACTTCACTGCATGATTTAAATGATCAGTATATTTATGTTAAAATAGAACATTTATATCTGTACTAATTATAAATCTGCCATGTGGACTACTTTGAGTACTTATAAACAGCCCACTTTTAATGGCTATATACTGATATAGGAAGAAAAAATATCCCAGACTGACAAAGTATGTAAGCGCAACAGTAACAATTAAACAAGAATGTGAATACAAGGAAAGGAAGAAAACGCTAGTATAAGTTAGGCAGCCTTTAAGGAAGTTCCCAGACCACTTTTAGAACTACTGATGTAGCAGGGGTAATTTTCAAAATCTTTATTGCAGTTTTGGTCAATTGGATGCAATGAATGGATCAACATTTGGAGGGAATTCACCATAGTGCGAAGTGAGGTCCAGATCCTTCGCCTCACAGACTGTTAAGTGATCTGGCCTCCTCCACCCTCCCCCTGCCAAACAGGCGGCGGGGAATGGGGGGGGAACAGACCGTGGCCTTCACTACAGAGAATCTTTTTGCTTACAATATTGGGATTGAGCAACCACAACCATTATTTTTATAGTTAACTTAATCTTTATATGTACATTCTGCATATGTGATACAGCTTCATAGTCTTATGACCTGATAATTATATTTACTTTACATATATCTGGAACTTTGCAGCCTGATTGGAATTACAGAGTTAGTTAATTCTTTACTCATGAATATTAAGGTCCGCATGGGCTGCAATGCTCAGGAGTGGAGACATCTTGATAAATTTGGATGCAACCTGATAGTTTATTTAATTCTGGAACTTTGCAGATTTATCTAACAACAAATGATATAGTTAATGTATTTGTTATGTGTATAGGAAAACTAATAATATTATTTATTCTGCATAATTCCGGAACCTACAGATTTAGCTAACAAATCCACTAATAATTTAATTTTTCTTTTGCATAATTTCTTGAACTTTGCAGATTTATCTACACTACAGAGAATATAGTTAATGTATTTGTCATGTGTGTACGCAATTAATAATATTTTTAATTATGCTGCATAATTCCATAACCTTACAGACTTATTTAACAAATCTATTATATGCAAGCATATAGACCTATGGGGCTGTACTCTAGTAAGTAGATCCAGCCTAATATAATTTAGATACAACCCGATAATTGTATTTAGATGGCACTAAATGGATTTATCAGTCACATTTGATATACAGGATAAGTCACTCATCTGTCAAGCATTTGCACAAATAGTCACAGCTTTGACCCAATTAATCTACTATGGGAACTGATAAATTTAGGTTTGCATTTATAAGTCTTAGCATGTTCCAGGGGTAGACAACACATTAACTGATGCTCTCGCATTTACAGCCTCGAGAGTTTAAAATTCTTTCATTGTCTCATGCCCACAGCAAGGGTCACCCGGTGTCAGCCTATTGCAGCGGCTGTGACCTAAGCCAGTGGCCGCTGAGATCACTATCTCTCAACATTTAACAATTCTACTTGCAGGTTTAGCTGAATTGTTTGTCAGTTGCCAAAGCTACAAACGCTTTCCAAGACCTTTCTAATAGAAGGATATCTACCCTAGCTTACAGACAAAAAGTAGTTAAATCAGGGGAACTGAACTCTTACCGGTACATCCGGATTGCTTTCACCTGCTGGGTTGTAAATTTGAGGAAAGATGCATAGTAGATATGTGTCTCCCTATGGGTTGCTCTATTTCATGCTACTACTTTGAAGTTTTTGCTTCCTTTATAGAGTGGGTGGTCCAACAGGAGAATGGGATCAAATATATTGTGCATTAACTAGATGATTTCTTGTTTATAGGCCCAGCAGGTTCTGATGAATGTGATAACCTTCTGTGGTCTTTTAAAAAAATTAGCAGACTATTTTGGCATCCCAGTAGCCATGGACAAAACAGTGGGCCCCACAACAAATCTAGTTTTCCTGGGCATAGAGATAGACACCAAGGACATGTTGTTCCATCTGCCAGTGGACAAACTAAGTGCACTCACCAATTCTATAGACAGAGCAATCGGCGCAAAAAAAAAAAAAAATTAACCCTAAAGCAAGTGCAATCTCTACTGGGTCACCTGGTCTTTGCGTCAATAGTGATGCCAATGGGAAGGGCCTTCTGTTGCAAACTATCCTTAGCCATGAAAGGGATTAAAGCCCCTCACCACTACATAAGATTATCAAAATCCATTAGGGACGACTTAAGAGTCTGGCAATCATTCTTAGCCCATTATAATGGTAAATCATGTTGTCAGGACTCAGAAACATCAAACCTAGACTTACAGCTATTCACTGATGCAGCAGGTAGCATGGGAATGGGAGCCTTTTTCCAAGGCCAATGGTTTGCAGCAAGATAGCCTAAGCCTTGGAAAAATGCTCAAATTATTCGTAATCTCACACTATTAGAGCTTTTACCAATTTACGCAGCCATAATCATATGGGGGAATAAGCTTCGCAACAAACGCAATATATCTGGTGCGATAATACTGCTACAGTGAATGTCATCAACCATCAAACGTCTACCTCACTACCCGTACTACAAGTCCTGCGTGCTCTAGTTTTAGAATGTCTACACCTCAACTTGTGGTTTAGGGCAAGACATGTACCAGGTTTGGATCCTGAGCGCCCTCCACCAGACAGGCATATATTCGAGTATGGATGGCATGGTTATCCATGGCTCTGTCTGGTTCAGGTCTATCCAACCACTATAGTAGCTACAATGGAGTATCTGCGTTCGCTAATGTTATCGGGAGTAGCGGGTAACAGTGCAAAGGAACATATCAGCGCTTGCTTTTCTATTTCAATTAATGTCTTGGCCGGACGTAACTAAAGATTTTTGCATAAAGCAGATAGTGAAACGATGGAAGCGCATGAAAGCAGCAAAAGACCTTAGAAAACCAATAACATTTAATCTGCTAAGCAGTATATGCCAAATAACGGATGCTGTATGTGACAATGCATACGAAGCATCACTGTTCAGTATGGCCTTTACTACAGCATTCTTTGGGGCATTTAGGATAGGGGAATTGGGATCACCCTCAGTCAGAAAGCCAGGCAGCATCCTCTGGGAAAACACCTTATTTAATGATAGCAGAGTTATGTTTAGAATGGGACGCAGCAAGACAGACCAGCAAGGCAAAGACAAAACAGTGACATTACGAGCAATGGGGGGCCCTGTATGCCCAATAAACAACTGTCAGATTTTGCCAAAATAAGAGGAAGCCACCTAGGTCCTTTATTTTGCCACTATGATAAATCATTTTTATCCATTTATCAATTTAAAATGATACTAAAGAAATGCATCTTAGCAGCAGGTTTTTCCCCAGAGGCTTTCGGAGCGCATTCATTCTGCATAGGAGCTGCAACTGAGGCAAGCATATCAGGTTTTCCTGAACAATGAGTAAAGGACATTGGGAGATGGGAATCCGGCCGCTATAAAAGCTACATAAGGCTGCATCTTATGCTGTGCTAACAAGTTACTTTTTACAGGAAGCAAGCCGCTACAAGTGTGGATTTTGGGTCACTCTTTAGTGTACTGGGCAGAAAGGAGGGCTGCAGTTAGACCTTATGAACGAACACTAGGTATCTCGGCAGAAAGGGTAAACATTAGTTGGAAGGGTATCAGGGGCTTAGTATGGCACCAGATCTTACCAGAGGTACGTCTCTTAAGTCACAGTTATAATAAACCAGATATTCTTTTGGTGCATACTGGCGGTAATGATATAGGTAGACAAAAGAACGCTAGCCTTATTAAGCAGATGAAACGGGACCTAGCTGCTTGCGCTCGTATTTTCCCAGGCGTAATAGTCATATGGTCGGACATAACTGCTAGTTCTGGAGAGGAGCTATATGTAATAAAGCCTTAGACAAATGCAGAATAAAATTGAATAAAGTGATATCTGCTTTTGTAAAGCTCTTGGGAGGTGTGGCCATTAGGCACAAAGAATTGGAAAGGGACAACTCCACCTTATTAAGAAAAGATGGGATTCATTTAAATGATATTGGTTTGGATATTCTCAATATGGATTTTCAGGATGAAATTGGAGGAGCTTTGTCAGTACTGGGGAGTAAATTCACCTGATAAAACAGGCGAATTTTCGGTGGAGGTATCTTGGCACTGACGGTGTAAGGACCTTTATTTTGGTTTCATTATGTCTATACTATTTTGTGTAATTATGGTATTTTATTACGTGCCAGTTGCCATTTATAACTGTTAGCATGCTTTTCTCGTTTTTTGCCAACATTTGAATTAATTTAATATATAATTAGGGGGCAGGGGCACTGGCTTACGGCTGTGTTTCTCCTGCTCAGATTTTGGTATGCTACTTGGGGGGCAGGGAGCACTAGCTTACGGCTGTGTTTCTCCTGCCCAAATTTTGAGATGTTACTTGGGGGGCAGGGGGCACTAGCTTATGGCTGTGTTTCTCCTGCCCAAAATTTGGAATGTTAGTCGGGGGCAGGGGGGCACTAGCTTACGGCTGTGTTTTCTCCTGCCCAAATTTTATTTGCAACAATTAGAATACTAATATTGTTTGAGATTCTTAAATGTATAATAAAGCTGTGGCCAATTTTCTACCAATGCTGAGTCGTGTTTTTATTATTTGGTATTAGTTAAACCAGAGGTCTTCCCTTTTGCCAGCCATGCGCTCACTGATGTCCTGCATGCGGACATCAGTGAACGCTTTAAAGGGATTCCAATCAAAAATTCTCTCCAGTATCTCAAGGCAAGTTTAAGTTCTGAATAGTTCAACAGCAAGTTGCAATTTTACATCCCAAGCTCCCAACTTTTGGGATGACTATGCCAAAATCTACAGCCTGGTCTAAATATGCAAACCACCAGACCACCTAAATGTAATTAAGAATTCATGTAATCCCAGATAATAAATTCAATGGCAAGTAATCTAAAATGATGCTACATTGTTTGTCCTTGGTGGCTATTTTGGTGTTGTATGTATGTATGTATTAATGTATATTTTTATTTACAGTATAAAGTGCAACAAGGTTAATCTGTACAGTTATAATACAGACAAGAGAAATGGGTAACAAAGGACAAGTGAAGTAAATTACAAGCATATAATCAAGAAAATACATCACTCTATATGCCAGACCATGACTGAAATAATAGGTTGGAGGTCCCTGCCCCATAGAGCTTGCAATCTAAATAGGAGGAAGACTTACATAAACAGATAGGAGGGTAACAAGTGTAGTAGCACAAAATGACAGTTACTTTGGCTATAGGTGCCAATTAAATAAGAAAAATAAATAAAAAATATACATTTTGAATAAATAGCTGCATAAATATAAAATATAGACATAAGGTTGAAAGAATAATTTTGTATCTAAGCAGTCATTTTTTACATTGTGGAATGGGCCACAAAATGGACTCATGCTAGACCATGCAGATCCTGATTAGTCTAGTACCAAGGGGTGAGCCAGAAATAATAGAATCCCAAAAATGTCAAACAGCAACAGTTTTGCTCCTGTGTACAAATTATAACCTTTCCTTAGTTAGGTTGCTAAGGGTATGAGAGATTTATGAAATATGTATGAAATATTGTCATTCACTTGAACAATGACACTCAGCAAAATATTAAACTTAAGCTCTGTCTTAATATTATAGTAATATATTAATAGTATAATATTAATGAATTAGTAATATTCAGTATGTTTACATATACTAAGTAACTGTTACATTTGTTCAGCAAAGGCCTTCCTGGGTACTTGTCTGGTCTACTGCGCTAATGTGAGGCAAAAGTGTAAACCACAGGGGAAGTGTCACAGCATTACAGACATTTTTCATTTTATAAGACATTTTGAGCCTAAGTCTCAGAAAAAAATGTTTTGGAACTTTGTTAAAGATTTCATACCCTCCTGAATGTCTGATTTTTCAGTAGAACCATCTTTTGCTGCAAAATGTCCATACCTGAATCATCTGCATTTATCTTTCTACATTCAGTTATTTCCTTTGTTGTTTTCTTTTGTCTTTTTTATTTTTGATATCTTAAAGGACACATTATGACCCGTTTTATAGACCACAGCTAATAATTATTTCTGCACAATGATTTTTTTTTCTCTCAGTTACCTTGTAGCAAACAAGGATAGTGCACAAGTCCAACATCTGCTGAATGTAACACCTTATGGTATTGACTGGTGTGTCATGTAACATCTGTTGCAGTCCAACTGTATTAATGTCTGCTGACAAAAATAATTTTGATTAGCAATTCTTGCACTCCAAGATGTGGAAGATATTCAAATTCCATTTCATCATGGTAGAGATATTAAAACAAATACAACATTTTCTTATTAAATTCCAGTTGTTATTATTTAATAGTGAAATGTGAAAGGCAGTCTATAATAAATCAGTTAGCTAGGGTACACTTTACACATCAAATAAAATTAGATTAGGTTGTTTTAGGCTTAAGTTAGTGGATGACATTCAAAGCTGTCTTTAAGGTGGTATATGACTCATGCTAAACACATTACTAGTGCCCCATGCCCTCTAAGCTCGCAAGTACTGCTGCCCATGGGTGATCTCTCTTTGGCCTTATTTTTTATTTTTCTTGCTGGTACTGCTTTCCAACTCAGGAAGGCAGCCTATATGGACACATAGGTAAACACTCAGTAAACCTTACAATGCACTTAATGGGGCAAAATGATACTGTACAGGCTGATGTACCGAAATGGTAACGTACCCACTTATTGTGTTTTTCTGTGTTAAATGAAATCAGTCTGGGTTTAAATAAATGTACTGTAAATGAAAGTGAAAAAAACTGTGTAATCTAAGAGGACATGAGTAATAAGTGATGACTAGATTACTGAAGAACATCGACATGGTTTTATAAGTAGAGGAAGTTATGAATAGAGCAGTAAGTTATGCTACAGTTATGAATACACACATGCTTGAAGCAGATACACCAATGAGTTGCAGAAAAAGGTAATCCTCTTGCAACAAGTAGGACCTATGGAAGCGCAAAAAATAAAGGCAAAGGGGGAGAGAAAAAACCTCCCATAGTGTGATAAGTCAATATACATAACACCCCACTTGTGAAAACAAAAAAGGAGGGGGAACAGGCGAATAAGATTGATGTATAACCAAAACCCTGGAAGTTATCAGAGTAGTGGGAAGAAATTCACAGGTGGGAAGGTCCCTCAGGATATTGTACTCATCAGATGTAGTAAATGATAAGGCCTTGTAATATCCTCAATCGGTCTAATGATCCACTCCTAGTGTGATGAAATCCCCTTAGCAGTGGTCGACTCCCATGGGTAATTATAGAACAAACATAAAAAGAACATAATAGTGTAGTACTTGGTATAAAAAATGATATATTTAATAAATACTGGTACTCACAAACATGAAGGAATAAATGTGCATATAAGTCCAATAGGTGTACACCGCATGGGAGTCAACCATTGCTAAGGGCATTTCACCACACTAGCAGCAGGCAAAATGTATTAAACGCGATAACATCGATATCGCAATATCGAATGGGTTTTTACCGATATCACGATATCGATAGCAGCGATATCACAATTTTACCAATATCGCGATATCAATATTACCGATATCGAATTTCGGCCGCACCATTGATTTCAATGGCTGAACGGCTGAAAATTCAATATCGCAATATCAATATCGGTAAAATTTTTTTTTTACTGTTGTTATTGCTCTTTAAAATAGGTACCAAACTGATGAACAACTGCAGGGTAAGAATGGAAGTGATTAATAATAGCAGAAATGTAGGTGCCTTATCTATCGTATCTTTTTACTTTTGGACATTATAGCAATAATATGTGTTATATGGATTTACTGGTTTTATTGAATACTATTAAATTCCCTTTTAAGATTTTTTTCAATTATATATATGTAAAATCAATTTGGCCTAATTAAAGCAAAATGCTTAATTTTAAAAATGCACACTTATACAATATTATTATCGTAATGCATACAAAAATATGCAAGAAAAAGTTCTTTTTCAATACAAACAAAGGGTTACTATCCTGCAACTCTATCATATATCAGCACATACACTTAATAACCTTATTCACTAGTACCATTATTTTGTTCAGATGAGTGCTACAGATTTGTTAGTGATGTCACAAAATGCTCAAGCAGGAAGGTGCCTTTACTGATAGTATGGTGCAGAAATCATGCATATTTCCTTCAATATTTGCTGTTTCCTTTCCTAATAAGAGCTGACAGAATGTAAATGAGTTTCTAAAGGAACCAGCAAAAGTGGCAATTTTTCTCATTTAATCTTTAGATGAGCTGTCTGTCTCCCAGCTGCTGTGCTTCATTAGAATTCTAAAACTAATTCACCTATCAACACATGATTATTGGTTGGTGTGAGTTTTTTTTGGGAAACACGAGGAGAAAATCACTCCAAAACACAGGTTGGTCAATAATAAAACTGGCAGGCTTTAGAACAATCTGTTCTAACAGGGGAATTAACCAAAAATTTCATCTTTGTAATTTAACGGTGGATTATACCAAACAGATAAAGTCTTGTTAAATGCAGTATGGATGTTTTATACATACTATATTAGTTCTGTGATCATGCATTTTAAAATTGGAGCCATCATAGTTCATACCTGGCAAATCAGAACTTTTCTTAATTTTCATCATTAGAAAATGTTAAAATAGTCCTTGGCTTTTGGACTGTATTTCTCAGGGAAAAAGAAAGAGAATGAAATGCTATGAATGTAGGAAAATAATTGTACTAGTATTATCAACTGGTCCTTTACCATTAAGTATATGCAGTATATTAGTTATTGCTTTTTATTGATGCTGAGGATATGACATGTATGTCATGGACATTTAATTTGAATTAAAATTAAAATTTGATTGAAAATCAAAGACATGGCAGTAAATGATAGATGAGTTATAAGTATTTTTTATAATATCTCTTTAATCCATTAGCTTATTTTGACAGAAATTAGGGGTAGTTTATTACAGAATTCAACATTTCCTTTTGAACAAAATGCCAAACACTATCCACAACTGATATGGTGAAAAAAAACTGTGTCTGCTAGCCAGAACCACTATTTTCTGAATCAACAAATCATAACCTTTGGGCTGTAGTGCTATCTAATAAAACTACTGGTGCTATTGGAAGTCTTATTGGATTTCCATTAATAGATTAATGAACACTGACCAGTTGTGGATTATAATAGGGCCATAAGGGTGGTTGCCCGGGGACCCAGTCTCCTGGGGATCTATGCCCAACAGATCCCCCCTCACCTTGTTGTGCAGAATCAGGGAAGGGGTAAGCAGCATACCTGTTCTGCTGGAGGGGGGTGCTATGCTGGTATTCCCCCCCCCCCCTCCTTTTCCACTGCCCAGGCTCTTCACTCTTAAACATTGCTGTAGTGCTATAACAGTGCTACAGCAATCTCCCTCCAGCACTAACCTCCTTGGCTGTCACTTCCTGTGCTCGTAGGATGTGACAGCAGAGAGGAGCACTGGGGAAGGTTTGCTGCAATGCTAATAGCGCTACAGCACAGTGTGAAGGACATGGATTAGTGTCAGGGAAACAGCTAAAGTATGAGGTAAGGTATGGTAGAGCAAAGTTATACAATATGGGGCAAGATGGAGGTGGCAGGGGAAAGCACCTGCACAGGATGGGGCAGGGGGTAGGGATGAATCATCTGTAAAGGATGGGGCAGGGATAGC
>WMED01000726.1:16206-31996 GCA_019650415.1 Pipa parva
GAGCTGAACAATATAGGATAAATGAAGAGAGTGCGCAGAGAACTGCAACACAATATGAGGAAAGGGAGGCTTGACGCAAAAAAGTATAGGGAAAGGATGGAATGAAAGCAGCACATTATGAGGGGGCAGGATATTATAGGAAAAGGAGGCTTGGACAGCACAGTATGAAGAAATGGGTGATGGGACAGCACAATATTAGAAAATGGGGAACTTATGACAGCACAGTATGGGGTAAGAGATTATTTGAGGCAGTGGAGTATGGGATGGGGACAACACATTATGGGATAAGGGGGGCTTGGGCAGCATAGTATGGGGCAAGGAAGAGTTAGGATAGCACAGTATGGGATGGGGGGCAGCACGGTATGGGGAATAGGAGTGTTGGGGTTAGAAATTAGTTAAAAATGTTCTGCATGTATGCTGTACTACCTTGCATCTCTTTACCTGCTGAACTGTAGGGCACTATATGGGGGTGCTACTGTACTACATGAGACACAATGGGGGAAACTGCTCTTTCTTTTACTTTAAAAATCTTTTACTTCAGAGATTAATTTATTTATATATATATATATATATATATATATATATATATATATATATATATATACCCTTAGGTTTTAAACTACTAAGTCTCAGTCCCTGCAGTGAGCATATGTAGTACCTACAAAACAGAAAAACATGAAGCAAAAGCATATTGGGGTGGAGGAGGGACATGGGAGAATTGGGAGGTGGGACTGAGGGTGGGGTTTGGAGAAAGCATGTGGGGGCCCATATCTTCAAAAACAGCCTGGCGCCTTTTGTATACTTAATCCGTCCCTGATCCTGACACACCATCCAACATAGTATTTAACTGGTTAGGAATTGTCACATGTTCTATAAAACAGTGAATATAAAATGAGGCTAAATTTCACAAATGTTCTGTTGAAGCCAGTGTCTCAGACACCAGCTTTCTCAGCAGAGTGGTGGTTGTGAATTTCTACAAAGGCTTTCAAGTACATGTGATATTATGCATACAGCAGAAGCATTTATAATCAATTAAGTGGCTTGGTAAAGAAAGATTAGGAGGTATTTGTGACTGTCCCCTTATAAGTGCCCATACACTTTGGGGGTAATTCATTAAAGTGCAAACTGTCACATAAATGCCGGTATTCATGTCCTTTGGTGACTTCTCCAACTCCACTTATTCAACAAACTCTTCAATGTGATGAATTCACAACCAATTCTGATGCTTACTCCAGTCGCGGACTTATGGAGCTCTTTTCACCAATTTGCGTGCGCGCTGGTAATTCAGCTATTCAGCATGTGATGGAGTCTGTCGAAGAGGCGGATTCTGCAAGGAGTGCTGCTCCAAATTCACCTGTTTGCCTTCGCCACATCAGAGTGGTGAATTCAGGGGTTGATGACAGGGCTCCAGTGTAGCGTAAAGTGACCATTCAGAAGTAACAATGGTGACTGTGACTAAATTATTCTACTACTAAACATGAACTAGGCACAAGGTGACATAAAAAATATTTTTCACATATATACAGTTAGTGGGATATGATGAGACTGACATCACTGCCCTTCACTGGAGGAAATTGCCTCACTCAGAATGACTTCTCATGCTACTATAGTGTGACTGACTACGCCGCGCTATGTATGTGACTGCATTTGTCACTGTCCATTGCTTCATGAATAAGAAGTGAATTCACTTCATCCTGATTGCAGTGACAGGATCAAATGCAAAGTCACTATGCTAGGCAAATTCACACTTTAATGACCCCCTTTGCATATCACTCTGTTCATGAGAAAAACATTGTTCCTTCTAAATTTGCTTAATTCTGATGGCTCTTTTGTTGATATTTAAATGTTTTGATTTTAAATTTTGATTTTTTTTTTTTCGGAAAACTGGCAGAAACTAAATGGTTTCTGTCCAGTAGTCTGCAACTCTTTCATCAAGCCTGGATAGATAGCAGAATTTTTGTGTTTTCAATAATTTATACTTGAGAGGTATATTACTAGTAAAGTGTTATTTGGCCTTAAAACCTTTAAGTTGGAAGTACACTTGTATATTCCCTTTACAGTAGTTTGTTTGGCTACTGTGTCCTTACAAATACCAACACATAGTTAGAATTATTCTGTTCAAATGTCTTTGCTCCTTTTATTTAGCTTTTTCATTTTTTTTTTCTTTTTGTTTTGCATTTTAATTCCTCAGCAGGAACCATTGTTTTTCTGTAAAGGTCTGTGCCCAAAACAAATCTACGTCCATGACTAATAACGCTCACCTTCTGTTTCACTCAGCACTGCTGCCACCAGTTTGGGTTAAACTGAGGACAACAATATGAAAACTGCCTTGTAGCAAATTTCAGACTTTAAGCTAAAGGTCAAGATGTACTTGTTGGTCTTTGGATTCTATGGCTGTTGCTCCTTTATTTAATCATTAGTTGATACTCTGTAAGGAAGGTGATCCAATGAGCTGTCATGGGTTTGCTAACCAATGTAAATTTTATTTTGAACTCATGGTTAGACAGTTTACCACTGACTGTGCCAAGGAAAATATGCTCTCTGGCAAGGCATTAACTTGTACAAAAACATCTAGAGTCAAACTGGACAGCCAAAGGGACCACCCCACTCTCAAATAGTAAATCAAAAGGAGCAAGCACTGTCCATAGAAGTGTAAATGCTGCTTTAATGTGCCTTCTTCACAACAAGAACAATGTTTCAGGGGGAAGCTCCTCCCTTCATCAGCTGTAGGTGATAGACATAAAAGAAAGGTGTATATAAGGTATAGTCTAATTAGTGACAATGTAATACACATGATGCTTTTTGCTGAAAATTGGAACAGAGTGACATCTACTGGTGTTTCGAGCGAATGCATAAAAAATAGTTGTATAATCAAATTGCAATGTTAGCAAGTGTTTAAAATACTATTGTATATTAGAAACAATGTTGTAATGTATTAGTAAATAGTCAAAATATACTGGCAATTGAAGTGCTTGGTGCATTGTGCAAAAATCCCATCTAAAAAGTTAATAAAACATTAGAATATATAAAACATAATTGTCTGGCAATGATGGTGCTAAGATTAGACAATCAAGACATATGGCATAATATAATGTTGTATAACATAAGAATGACATATATTATTATAAATTACTTTGGAAAAATATTGCTAACCTTTTATAATAAAATAGGTCCAAAATAGGTGAGTGGAAACATTTCAACAATGAAAGACTGTATTTCTAATAGTGGAACCAGTTAAAGGAAACATCCAAAGCTGCCTTCTTCATTAAAGCCTTTAGGGGCTAATGTGTCTAATTTAAATATCCAATGCAGCTTTCTCTGTAGGAGTTTTTTTGTATGATTACTCTCACAAGAAACGTATTCTAGAAAAACTCATTTGAGCTGTGAGATGTTGATCTTTGCTTCATTAAAATATCTGCTTATTGTAGTGTTTTCAGAGTGATTCTGAATTTGACTTTTGTGTTCAGTTAGTTCGTATTTTAATAGCTCTATTAGTTTGCCCTATGTACCCTAAACCACAAGCAACCATATAAAGTAATCTTATGTCCCAAAGATGGATGTGAAACAGTAGTACCTTTTTTTATTGAATAATAATTATTGTAATATATGCAGGAGTATGTGCCTACTTTTGGAGTAGATAAAAATCTTTGTTGTGTCTTGTTTATTCTTGGTTTAATGTCTGCATGTATTAAAGCATCACCAATATTTTTTCCTCTCCTATATGAGAAAACAGGAAGTTCAGAAAAAATATTGTCAGTGCTTTCACTACACTGCAGTAGAGGCCAAAATGTTAAGATTCTTTTTTTGACTTGTTGTGAATGACTATCAAATGCAGAAATAAATGGAATTTTAGCTTTATTGGAATCTTGTCTTTTTCTCTTTTCAAGAACTTTAGGCCGTGTTATGTTTCCTACCTGGTGAGCAGTTTTCTTTAGAATATATATATTATAACCTCTCTACTGGAAGTATTGTATTGTCTTATTAACTTGATTACAGTATTCATGGTTGGTGCATATAATCCTCCTTATTCTGGTGAATTGTGATTTGGGCAGACCTTTATGAACACATGGTGGATAATAACTTCTTTGTAATAAAATGTTGTTACTATCCATTGGTTTTCTGTATACTGTGGTATTGTTAGGTGTTATTAACAAATGAGACTTCTACATCTAAGAAATGGATTTTATATTTATCTATAGTAAGAGAGAATGTAATGGTATGGTAACCGGGCCATATTTATGTATGTTTCCAATTGTAACAATTTTTTTAATGGGCCTTTCCATATAAAAAGGTATACACATATTGATAGTAACAAACAAATGTGAGGTGAGAATAACTCATTTTGTAAAAAGATTCTATTTTCCAATTCACACATGAAAATGTTGGCATAAATAGGGGCCACATTAGTGCCCACACTACTGCCCATTTTTTGAAGATAAAAGTTGGAATCAAATCTGAAATAATTGTTATTGAGTATGAAGTTAAGCAAGGTGCAAAGGAAATCAATTCAAATAACACTGTTATTACTATCATGCAATAAAGCTTCTCTGACATACTCAATTCCTTCATTACTAGGAATACAAGTGTATAAGCTGTTCACATCAATAGTACATAAATAACATTCAGGTGAATCAATAGAAAAGGATCTGACTTTATGGAGAAAATCTGATGTGTCTCTTAAATTAGTAGGTGATGCAGTAACTACTGGTTGTAAAAAATAATCCACAAAGACAGAAAGTAGTTGCAATAGGAAATCCATAGCTGATACAACTGATCTTCCTGGAGGGTTCAAAATACATTTATGAATCTTAGGTAAGATATGGAAAATTGGTACTCAAGGGTACTTAATAGTTAAGGCTTCTTTCATCTCTAAGGCTATCGCACTTATGACAACAGCTAATTGGAGGCAATCATCTAACATTCTTTTATAAGATAGGGTCAGATCAGAATCAACTTTTTCATAAAATTGTTATCACTAATTTGTCTAATGACTTCCTTAACATACTTGTCCTTATCCATTATGACTGTGGCACCACCTTTCTCTTTATGTTCTTTATGACAATATTTTCATTATTTTGACGTGATAAAAAAAGCTTCTTTTTCAGTTTTACTAAAATTTTGCATTGAAGCATTATATGGTGTAGGGTGGTATATATTCCAGAGTTTTTTTACATTCACTGAGGACAAGTGTGTTAAATAAGTCTAGGGTGTCATTATGCACTGACTTGAACAAAGATATATGGGGAACATAACTACCCTATAGTTTCTAATTTCTCAAATTGTATAGGCCATTTTCATCAGAGCTCTCCCTGTCATGTAATATAACCCTTTCTTACACTAGAATTCACCACATTGGTTTCACAAAGTCAACTATTCACCTGTAGGAAACCCTTTGCTCATTTGCACAATAATTTCAGTCAATATATAATATAATAATAATTTCAGTTAATAACCCCCCTGTGGAATTCCATACCCTTAATGAGCAACAAACTGATTGACCCTGTATAAATTAGTTGAGTGCTTCAAAATATGGAACCCTTTTCAACTGCTGATTACAGAAACCATGGCACATGAAATATATTTACCTTATTGAAAACTGGAAATCTTTAGGGTAAAATTTATTAAACTTGGAAAGACTGCTCTTGGTCTTTCTGAGTTTACCGAGCGAGATCTTGAATTGTTCTTGTGAGATTTCTTTGATTTTTCGAGATTGAATTTTTAAATCTGGATTTTTTTAAATTTTTTAATGGGAAGGTAGCCATTAGTAGTATGGCTACTTTTCCATCAAAAAATACAAAAAATCAAGAGCAAAAAACTCGATCTAGAAAAATCAAAAAAGCTTGCGAGAACAACGCGAGATCTCGCTCGGTAAACTCGAAAAGACCGAGAGCAGTCTTTCCAAGTTTAATAAATTTCGCCCTAATAATATTAAAAACAGTACATTGTTTATTAAGGGTGCATAAGAAGTAAAATTTTATTTTTAAAAAAGATATAATTCACGATAATTATATTCCTTTAAATCTATGTTTCCAAGTTTAAAAATTGCTAAACATCATGACAATTGATCTAAGGGGTGAAATATTCAATTAAGCAGTATTAATATAAAGCATATAAAGAAGGAGTTAGGAAAAAATAAGAAAAATAATAAGCCTGTTTAAAGGGTGTCTCCTTTCTTACTATAGTTTTAGCTTGCCTATAATATATTTTTAAATGCATGCATTTTATAGAAAGTATATTTGTTGTTTTTCATATGTTGAGTAAAACTTTTCTCAGGATACACCTTTTGATTTTATGTTACAAGCTTCCTTATATTACAGGACAGGTAGAAGTTAATGTCCTATAACATATACAAATGGCTTCAAAATTGGGTCAAGTCTTTAGGGACTTTCAATTACCTTTAAACTGACAGAAGTAATGGAACTGGTGACACATCAAAGAGAGGCAAATTTTTGCATTTGCTACATAAACCTTTCATGTCCCAGACAGTAGAAGCTCCAACCAAATAAAGTGCTTTTTGGATCTTGTAATTTCAAACAACATGAAATAAAATGCATTACATATTTTTTTAAAGAATGGCAAATTGGGGAATATTGTTCATAATGACAAAAATAAATCTTCATGGGAATCATCTTAAAGGAAAAAAACATTGCGCAGAAATGGATGCAACTTTTTATACAAGTGATTATAGTTTTCATTAAATTCCTTTATAAAAAACAAAATGAGTCAAAACATATTTGACTTAACACAAAGGCAAGAAAAGAAAGTGTAAGGAATACATCTCAGCATGAGCTATATTGCAATTATACCATAAACCATTTCTGAATTAGAAATTATAATCTTATCTGTTTCTCTACATAGAGGGTAGAAGGGAAATTGGTAACCTGTAATTATTGTAATTAGTAATAGAGTCTACACCTGTAGTCCTGCAATAAAAATATATTTGCAGCCAAGGCTGAGAACACAGACACCAAATCTGTCAATCAAATATCACTACTAATGTATTGCTATATTTGCTCTAACCTTGCTAAAGTAAATCTCCTTTAACTGAACCCATTTATCTATTTCCTTCCTTGCAACCCTCGTTATTTTTAAATGTGTCCAGAGTGAAAGGTAAAATGTGGTCAGTAACCTTCAAAGACTATATAATATGGGGGATATTTATAAAAGCCAAAATGTTTTTCAACCTGTTAAATCTGGTAAAATATTAACAATATATCTTTATCTCTGTTTTCACATGTTTATAAATTTGTTGTTTTTTTTTTGTTTTTTTTTTTTTGTTTTTTTTTTTCACCCTGAAAAGTTCTCACCTGATTTAGGCTAGTGAAACTCTTTTATTTCCGATGGAGTAGGTACTGTCATTCTGCCACAGTCTGATTTGTTTTTGCATCAATAATGAATATTGATATTGATATGAAATGGCAGGGGAACCATAGTGAGAACACTGCAAAATATGCCGGTTTCAATTATTCAATATTTATAGATATGTTTCTTTTCGAAATCTGCAATTTTTTTTATTGCTCCTATATAAATCAGTTGAGTAAAAAAGTGCAGCAAATTGAAAAATAGCATTGAAAAGTGACGATAAACAACAAAACGAATAGAAAAGATCAAAATAATCTAGATTTATTTCCCAATAGGAATTATAGTTCACTTAACCCTTTTAATCTTGCAAGGAAGCATTTGTTGGAATGAATTTCTGTACGCTCCTTTCTTTGAGCAAAATGGACAGCCTGGGTCTACATTTTCCAGACTACAAAGAGTAGAAGTTTAATCCAACAATAGAATAAAAAGTATAAATAAAAAGAAACAAGGGAATAGATACAGCGCAAAACAATATAGGTAAATTACAATAAAATAAAATAAATATTTTAGTGACGTAAAAGTCCCACAATATGCAGCTTTCTCAATGGAGCAGGGAAACGCGTTGAGATTTTATTGCCGTTTTATACATAAATGCATTCTTACTTCACATGTTTGTGAGTATGATTTTATCTTTTTTTGAATAAAAAATTTTCATACATGTTACACTATGATGGGATTTTTTCCTATTTTTATATGATATAAGATCTGCATTTTCAAGTTGGATTTTTTGGAATTATTGGATATCGGATGGACCATTGTTTGGAGTGTGGCTCCCCCGCTTTGATCCATGTGGAGATCATTATATGTCTGATCATTGCTTTTATCTGGTGAGAGTTCCCTATATTAGAATGTCGTGGCACTTTTTTGTCACTTGATGGTGGATTTTCTTCGGTTTCTATATCTCACAGATATTTTTGAATCACCTTTGTCGCGCCTAGTTAAAGACTGATCCTCATTGGTGGCTGTTTATCTACATCTTTCTTGTTATATTTAAGTGATAATGCACCGTGGTGCGATTGCATTTGCGCTTTCTCTTGCAGAGTTCTAGAATAAAAAGTATGTATTTTAGGTAATAGAATTCACTGGTGAAATACATATCACTACATGCCCTAATACTGTTCCATTGACTATTCCGCACTACGCATAAATTTCCTTTCTATGAAAATCCATCACTTAGTAAATAAGGAGCAACAAACTCACAACTATTGGAGTGAAGCGTCACAAAGTGATGTGAATTTACTTCAACAGTTGTACTTTAATGAATACGCCTCAATTTAATGTATGAAAATCATAAATATGAATGTTTCTGCTTCATACATTGGCATACATGACGCAAAACATTGCCTTTTAAAAGAGTTAAATCTGGGGTGTTGGTATTGAACTACAGTATATACAGCCCCAAATTATGTATATCTACAAAAAAAATACATTTCAAAAGGCCCTGATACCTGACAATTAAAGGTAAGAACCTTTCAAAATGTTGCATTTTTCTTGAACCCAACTAATAAATGCCCTTTAGGAACTGATTGAGCGACCTGTGTCTCTTTGCAATGACCTGTTTTGGGCAGATTTCATTATCCACTGATTCAGCTCAGCCATTATAGAAATATCTACTGGAGGTAAATTCATATTTGTGTTCCCAGGCATCAACAAGCCATGCTGCCCATTTTCATCTCTTTCAAGAAACTTAGCATGAGCTCCTTCCTTTAACTGTTTCACAATAAAAGTCATACTGATGCCATTATATTTTTTCACTATTCTAAAGAGGGGGAAATCTATAAAGCATTGGTAACTTCATTTCAGCCTTTTCAATTCATTTCAATCAAATTTCTTTTCCCTCTGCTGAAACAAATTTGCATATTTGTTAAAAAGCGGGAAAAAATTTTTTGAAAAGAAACAAAATCAATCAAATAAACATCCAAAATAGCATTTAACAGTTAGTTACCATTGAAATAACCCTATGACTTTTGGTACATTCCAAGTGTCACTCTTCAATGTATATTATGTAGTACGTGCTGAAATGATCATGTAAATTATAGCTATTTACTGTAGAAAATGTTCACAGAACACAAGATATTAATGTAGCAAAGGCATTGCCATCCTTACCAATAGTAATAATAGGGGTATTCTGTTGGCTGTGTTATGGCTGTGAACATATCGAGCATGTATAGGATCCACAATTGAAAGTCAGTTTTCTGACAGGTTAAAACAGCTTAATCCTATATTTAAGTGCCGCCGCACGAAACGCGTAAGGGGGTGCTTGCTTATGTCTTAACTCGCTTTTTTATCATTGACTCTTGTCTTTTAATGGATATTGAATAAATACTTTGCTTTTAACCTGGGAGTGCCGGAGACCATATTTTTGTCACTATTGCAATGGGTCCTTCCTCCTGAGCACCCCTTTCTACTTCACTTTGTATTTACTTTGTTTGGGATTGAGCAGCCCTGCTTTTAGTTTCTGACAGGTTAGACAATATAAAATGTAAGTTGATTTTGATCACGCTGTTTTGCAAAAATTCATCATCCATGATATGGCAATTATGAGTGTAAACATTTAATAATCAATGCCTTTTCAACTGTCCTTTCAATGATGTACCTTCAATAAACTGCACAGACCCACTTTAATTTAATGATGCAGGAATATATGCAAATATAGTCAAACTATCGCAAGTCACAAAAATAAAGCTGATGCAGCATCTGTTGAGGTAACATATTTATCGGTGTCATTCCCTCATCACCTCAATCCTTTTTAGATTTCCCCTGCTGAATGCATAATAAAAAAGTGCTTCTGGCATTCACATCTGTGTGGGAGCTTTTGCATTGTGGGAGTCATTGTGGAATAATCACTTTGGTTTTGTTCTGTATTTTTTCTACCTAAGGTTCAGTGTTGTGTATTTGAACATTTTCTTTTTAGGCTTAGACATTTTTTTTTTTGTCATTATCTTTCATGTAGGTGACAACTGCTTTGTCAATGTCCGAATAACTTGGTGACTTTTCTGTAGCATTTTTAATTAATGTAATTAATACAGTAACAAATGTAAAATTCTGAAATAATGTGATACCATTACAGACTGTGCTGTTTGTATATTTAATGCTGTCTACTATTATTAGACTGAGCTGCTTGCCTTATCAGCTAATTTAAGTGTGTTTGGACACATTTCATATGACAGAATGGGGGACATAAATAAAAAATGGACGCAAATACTTTGCTCTTTATTAGCAATTTGCGTCCATTTATGAGCAATTTATCATTCATTTCCATTTATTTTGCACCAGCTGTTGTTTGTTTTTTTTATTTTGGCAAAAATCAGTGTTTAACATCAGGCACACTTGATTTATGAAGTTTAGAACAATGTTAAGACCTATTATAAGAAGTAAAATTAACGCCTGTATAAACTCTGGCGTTAGGCCAGGTTCACACTGGTGTATTTCTGCGCTGCACTTTAAGAAAAGCGAGTCCCGAAAATATGCCTGCAAATTCAGTCTGGACTATCTTCAGGACGCTCTTTTCTATTGTACTTACCCGACACAGTGTGAACGCTGTCTCGGCACTCACAGCTCCTCATATCTGGCCACATCCTTCACGTCACATACGTGGCTAGAAGAGGTAAGTACCATAGGAATTCGTGGAACACTTTTTTTTTAAAAGCGCAGCCATATTTGCACAGTGTAGAAATATGCCAGTGTGAACTTGGCCTTAGTGAATCAGTTACTCATTTGTGTAAAGGCGACATATTTTTAATGTTGCAATAATACCACTTGATATATTTCCTTCAATGCATCCAGAAGATTAAGAAAATGTTTCCTGTCTTATTCTTTTGTCCTTCGATTGTGCATTACATAATTAATGTAGTTAATTGCTTTTCTTAATAATTTATAACAGTACTAGACAGTAAGCCAAGCTACATTACAACCTCAGACAGGACTGGTAGATTGACTGGTGAAAGTCTGATATACAGTTATCACTTATCCTTTTTAATCCTATTATCCTCCTAACCCGAACAAAATAACACTCACCATACTTTTTATATGTATGCATCATTTTATTTATAAAGCGCCACAAATTTACGCAGCGCAGTATAATTCAGCAATACAAATATAATACAGACATGGGAAAAGTGCATTAAACAATGCAAGTATAATATCACAAGGATACTTCACTATGTTAATCAATATTAACATAAATAAACACTTGAAAAAGTTCACTCTATTTGTAATCACTCTATATAATATATGAATTTCACTTTTTGAATTGAATTACTGAAAAAAAAAAATAAAACTTTTGGCTGATATTCTAATTTATTGAGATGCACCTGTATGCACAATTCAGATGATATGAGACTATTTTAGGATGTCTACTGCAGAGTTATAAATACAAGCTATTCATGTGTCTCCCCACTCATATTTTAATAGATATTTCATGTCACAGAACCCAAAAGGACTGGTAATGAAAAACCTTTCTACCATCTGTACATCTGTCTGCAAGGTCACTTGATGCTGTGAAGGATTCTCAGCCCTTATCTACTAATCAGTAAATTCCAAAATGGTACTTGTCAAGTGATACAACCAGGTGTGAGAATAACTGGATAGGATCGCAACTGATAGTATTAGGATTGGTCTGCATCCACCATGTATATGTTTGCTGAAAGCCTAAAACATTAATATTTGATTTGTGACTGCTAATTGCATTAATACATTGTAAAGTAGCTTATCGCAGTAATCCGCAAGTCTGCAGCATGTTTTCTGTATTAATGTATTTTAAAGTATGCTGGCGGCTGTGTTCTATGTGATAATGCCCAACCTTCATAATTTGATTTTCACAGGAATTCTCAGATAAGATTGAAAGGTAATAAGCATGTTTTTATTTAAATTGGCAATCAACAAAATTAAACATAAAATATATTAGACATAGTTGCTTCAGTTAGCACATATCAGATTCAGTCTCATATTATTTTAATGTACAACTTTATCAAATATGTATAAGATCATACAACAAACCTTTTAATTATGTTTATATCTCTCTGCTCTTTCTAAAATATTTATCACTCTGTAAGGTAATATGTAAATTATATTAAGCTCTCGAAAAATGTCTCTGTGACCAGGAAATGTGAAGTTCCATATTTACATTTCTAAATAATTTGTGTCTGTTTGAATCACCACATTAGTGATTAATTAGTGCTATCCTGCTAGGTTAAATGCCAACATGAATATCTAAGAACCCAATAAAACTGTGTGAAGCAATAATTTACAAGTAATATTATATAAATGGAAAAATCTCTAATTAAATTCTGACTTTAATTCATATCCTCCAATCAAGGCTTTCTTGCCATCACCCTCCGAGGTTGCTTTCGTTGAAGATCTGTGCTTTGAAATTTCCCTGTCCATACGACCATAGAGTTAGTTTGAGTATATGCACCTGCCAGCTTTGGGCTACAGGAGGAAGTTACTAATGTTGATAAAAGAAAGTCCTGAGATCAATGCTGTTGAAGTTAGAATTCCCAACAAAGAAAGATTATCTGCCCTGTACCCTAAAAGAAGAAAACAATATACAGTTCATTTATAGAAAGAACAGCAATCAACATTTTTGTTGAAGTGACTAAAAGAATGAAAGTCTCTTAGTATTACGCAAAAGTGTATGCTGATAGCAGGTACAAACATTTTTGATAATTTTTCTGCCTAGTTCTTTTCTGAGTCACCTTGTAACTCTTTTTGGTGAACCATTGAAAATTGCAAGGAAAGGAATAGGCTTACCACCAGCAGTGCTGCAAAACCCTTTACTGGGTATATGTATTACACACTACAAGTTGTTGTCCTCAGCCCTTATTCAAGCTGAAGAGTAAGTTTACTTTAGTTAGCCCAGGGGGTGCCGGAATGGGTGGTACTGAAGGAAAAAGGGGACCCCAGTGCCAATCCTGTATTGAGGCCAGGGAGTCTATAGTTATGCCACTGACTAAAATAATTTGATTTTTAAAAATGCAGTTTTTACGCAGTGTGGAAAAATCAAAACAATATAAATTGTTTTTCTGGTTGTATAAGATATTAACCAGATTCTTCTTAATTTACCGCATTGGTATTTTAAAGGCAGACTCATTTTCTATATCACATTTTACAACGGTGATGTTTTTATTTATATTTCTTTGGATGAACAAAACATAATTATCATTACATTTCAGTCAGCTGAATGATATTATTTCAGTGGGTCACATTAACATAGAAATAGTTGTAATTAGAGATCAGTCAATGTGTAATATAAATAAATATTTGGCATAAAGGTACTGGTACTATACAAATCAGCCAATGTGCTGTAAAATATATTGGCATATACAACGCATAAAAATTTGCTGTAACACCTAAAATTAAATGATAGAGCTACAATGCTTTTTATATTTGATTATAATTATAAATGAAATTCATATTTAAATAAATATTCAGTGGTATAACCAGAAAATATATATCTTCTAGTGAGTATATACTAACGTACAAATATCAAATATTTAAAACATTACTTTTATGTGCTGATATTTTCAGGTAGGTGATTTGGAGGATTTCAAATAAGTCCTGTCAATGTTGACATATTCTATGTGTCAAGGATGTCTGCACATATAATGTTCTAATTCAGACATGGCAGTTTTTCCAATCATAATATGATCTAAGCAACTCCTTTGTGCATTTGTACAAATTTTGCCACCGCCTTTTTATCTCAAATTGCTAATCATTCTTGCCTGCAGCATGAAGACTACTGAGAAACTAACATAACAACGCTGACAAAACATTAAAAAGGAATATATATTACCAAGGACATATCATATCAACATTGATTAAAAGCATAAGGGACACATATAACAAAAGTAGGGAGTGATACATTAAAAAAATACAAAATAGAAAAAAAAATACTGTTTTCAATACCTCATGAATAAAGTGGACATGATCATCAGTGGTACCTGAGGTAAGTCAATGGTGGGAGTCTCACTGAGACCTTTGGAAAGTGGTTTTATGCATTTTGTGACACAGGAAAACTGTGTGCTGCATATTGCACAGTGAGGACCATCTGCCTTAAATATAAATGGAATGAAATAGAACAGAATAGATTAGAATTGGCTTATAAAATTGTGCTGGGTTTCCAGTACATCTTTTTGACTGATAAGAATGAAACCCACAGATCTCAGATTGTTGTGGTTTCCTCCTCTTGCCATTTTGTAATCAGGTACAGTTTTTTTTTTTTAATTGTCTTCCAACCTGCAGCCAATCAGAAGTGTGATAAGAACAAGACAAGAATCTGCATGACCACCTCAAGATACTAGCTTCTGTCCTGTCCTGTCCTGTCTGCTGAATGATCTCCACACTCCATGGGAATATTTATGAAGATCACAAAAAGCTGCCACTCTCTTTTCACTCTGTTTTGTCCAAATTTGTTAACCGTATTTTTACAATATTTTTCAAACATTGGTAAAAAAAAAATTGAAAAAAAAAAACATGTAAAAGTGCAAAGAGTATGCCATTATGGAGTGAGTTTTCAAGTACTGATCACCCCAACCTAAAATTAATTCCCTCTACCACACTGAGCACTTGGGGTACTTGTGACCATGATCCTAAGTCTGATTGCACTGCCACATCACTGCACATCTAGGAAAAAAGTAGGGCATATTTTTAGCCCCTTTTTTGATGGTTACTTGGTAGTTTTAATGGTTAAGCCAGTTCTGGACTGATGAACAGTTTTGAACAATACTGGTTGCAATGGAATAGGTGAGAAACTTAGGTAAATAGCAATGAGGAAAACTGGGAAATAAGGGGAAGAAAGAATCAGCAAAAACATGCAATTTTGAAAGTTGCAGTGGTACAAAGTCTATAGAAAGAAAGTGGTAAAGTAACCAAAATCAATCACTCAATAGTAGGGAGGGTTGCTTGGTCGTTCTAACACCTTTCTGTTGTTAGAACATAGATAGATAGATAGATAGATAGATAGATAGATAGATAGATAGATAGATAGATAGATATTTGTCAATTCTACATATCTACATGAGCACATACAAGTATTGAAATTACGTTTCTCATCTCTCCAGCATACATGACAATGGGGATAGGAATATAAATTACAAGAACCAGTAGGCAAAGTAAAGTGCAAATGCAAATAAAGTGCAAGTGCAAATACCATATATAAATAGAATACAATAATACAATACAATAAAATAAGTAATAGGATGTGAAAGTGTGTATCAAAGGGAGAAAGGGGGGAGGGGATCTTGAGCTTGGAGGCAGGTTAAGTCACTGAGTACTTATTGAATTTACAAGGTCATAGGGTGTCGTGATAACAGTAGAGGTTGTTAATAGGTGAGAGTGGGGGGAAGATAAGGGGGGAGGCAGAGCAGGTAGAGAGTTCAGAGCTCTTACAGCCTGGTGGGTGAAACTGTTTTTCAGTCTACTAGTCCTA
>WMED01000727.1:0-31991 GCA_019650415.1 Pipa parva
AAGTTATGGGTACTGGATTACTGGAGGTGGGATCTTGATCCAGGGAATTATTCTGATTGCATACTTGAAGTCAGGAAGGATATTTTTCCTTAATATGAGGATAATTGGCTCTTGACATATGTTTTTTGCCTTTCTCTGGATCAACATTGCAGGAAAATAGTCTGAACTATGTGTCTTTTTTCAGCCTTATAAAGTATGTTACTATGTTACATACAATATGGATTATCTATTTTGTGGATTACCGATTATTTCTTTTTTACAACATACATAATTGCCAATAGAGAGTGATTAACAGCTTTTAGTAAAGCAGACTAACAAACATCCGGACTATGTTACCTTTTTTGGTTTCTGCCGGCGGAGCTGGTTGTATAACTACCACACTTGAGGATTTTCTGATAAAGGAAAATAGAAAAAGAATATATTTATTACAGATCTTGGGTTTTTAACTTTGTAAACAAAGGATTAATAATAATGGATTAATCATGTACATGAGTTGCAGTGGGGCCAGTTATTTAATGTACCAATAGTGAATCAGCGTTTAATCAATCTTTGTGACAGATGATAATCCAATGGCGCTGAATCACCACTCAGAAGGGGTAACATAGCAATGTGGTGTAGAGTACTTTTTTGTAAAAATTAAGCATTTTTGTGCAATTTTCCATGATTTTCTTTATTTTATTACTTTAGTCAGGATTAACTGCTCTTGTTTTCCTTGTTTGCATGTGTATTTCTATTGTTTTTCATACACTAGGGCACAGATCTTCATAGAGATAAGTGTCTGAGAGAGGGAGGGGTTGTGTACAAAACAGCAAAATGGAAGCCTTGTACTGTGAGAAAACAACACAATATAGATTGCTTTAAATTAATATGACTGCTGCATATACATATGAAATGACACATGACCTACGTATTTCAATATGTGATACTTGTACTTACCCCAGTTCTCCTTCCAGTAGGCGGCGGTATGTTTCAATTTCCATTTCCAGTCTGACCTTAATGTCAAGAAGCTGTTTGTACTCCAGGTTTTGACGCTCCATGTCTGCCCTGATCTCCAGGAGCTGCTCTTCCAGGCTTCTGATACTGAGTTGAAGTTGTTGAAGCTTTGCACCATATTGATATTCTGTTTCTACCAGTGAATTTTCCAAGGATTGTTTCTGCAATTTATTAGAAAGGAACAATAAAAATGTCATGTTTATCATAGAGCAATTCATGTGTAACAATTAGTTCTAAGATTCATGATCTTTCAGTTTATCACTAGACTAAACATCACTAAATCAGGTTTCCTTCTGACCTACCATTGCCAGTTGAGCTTGCAGTTCAATTTCCAAACTCTGAAGTGATCGTCTGAGGTCAGATACTTCACTCTTGCTTGACTGCACTAGTTCTACACCGACAGAAATCTCCTTCCTTAGCTCAGCGCTCTGACCAAATTAAAAAAAAAAAGAACAGTTGAGTTTATATTTCAAATAGATCTAAAATTATTTTAAAACATATTATCTTACAGAAAACACCCTCTATATTTCTGTATCATATTACATGTCTGGTGGGTGCATGATTAGTTTCCATTTTTTTCAATAGATAAATTGATATACAGTCATGTATGTTATTATTGTATTCATTGTCTTTAATTTAGGGCCCATAAAGAGAATTAAAAATCTAACCTTCTGATTAAACCAGAGTTCTGTATCCCTGCGGTTCTTCTCAGCAATTTCCTCATAGTTACTTCTCATGTCATTCAAAATCTTTGTCAGATCCACATTTGGAGCGGCATCCATTTCTACGTTCACTTGACCAGAAGCGCTGGTTTTAGAAATGCGCATTTCCTGAACAATTAAGTAGAAGCCATTGTTAAACTAGATTGTATTTTTAATGGGTAGAATAAGCTACAATATTTCCTCTTTATTGATATTCTCACAAATAAAAAAGATTATTTAAATGTCTTATGAAAAGTAAAGGTTGATAGAAATTTAAAACAGATGAAAGGGTAGAAATTTCATTTTCTCAAATGGAATAATGTCAGAAAGATGTATAATCAAAGCTTTTTCAATAACATTGTATTGCAGAGCTACACGTTAGTAGATATTTGGTACTTTTTTATATTTTATACTTTCATATTTTTTATTGGTTAGGCATTATTTGTGATGCAAATTAAGTATTTGAGATGGCCAGTGTATATAACTGGACTGACCAACTAAAATATTGCATACTTTCCATGGCAGCTCACCTCCTGATGGGACTTCTTGAGGAAGGCTAACTCTTCAGTCAAGGTCTCTACTTGGTCTTCAAGACCTCCTTTAGTACTAGTCAGATCATATAGAACATTACGTAGGCCACCAATATCAGATTCCACACTGTGGCGAAGAACTGACTCATTCTCATACCTAAACATACAAAAACAAAGCAGATATGTTTGTGGCCCTTGGCTATTGAATTTAAAATGGACAGTTTAATCATTTTGTTGCTATTTATTCTAGAAAATCAAAACATATAAACTTTGTGTTATAAATTTTATGCCTTTGGAAATACTACATGGTTATATCTTAGTAAGATTATTATAGAAGGACATACTGTACCTCCCAAAATTGAAATATTAAATTTAACAAAAGGGGGTTATTGACTAAAGTGAGAATTTGACTGTCGAATTCTCAAACAGCGAATTGCCATAGCCGACAATTTTTCCCATTGGAAAGTCAAGACTGTGACAGTTTTAAAGTTGCGACTGGGACAATATTTCCATAGTAAAGTCATGACAATATTCTCGTTATAATGACGTGACTGTGACAGTAGCAGTCTATTGTGACTATCTTTAGCTGGTGAATTCACCCCTTTACACAACAATTTGGACTTTAGCCAATAATCCCCATAGAGATAATGAAATGGATAACTGATTCAAGCCTTTGAAACATCTGTCACTCACTTCATACGGAAGTCATCAGCAGCCAGTTTGGCATTGTCAATTTGCAAGACAATTCTGGAATTATCCATAGTGGCCAAGTAGAACTAGAAAAAGAATATATATATATATATATATATATATATTATTATTAGTACAGTATATGGAAAAATGATTAATGCTGGCTACTTAATACACTAAAGACTATGTACAAACTACTTTAACTTGACCTTGCCCTTTTTGAATAGTGACACAGTTATCTAGGTTTAACTGAATGTAAAACAAACTCTTTGTAACTCAGCATGGGCTAGCACACAGGTTATAGGATTAGACAGAAATTCAGAGACACTTGTGTCATCTATTAAAAAACATGCTACTTTTTCTGTAGTCCAAACCAAGCTGTCAAATTCGCTTTTATTTTCTTATTCAAAAAAGATAACCTTGGCATGTTTTCCGTCTCCGAATATTTTCAGTATGTAAATAACTTGGCTTTTTTTGCTGTGACATATCACATGCATTTCAAGAAAGTAGCAAAAGACTATGACGCTATCATTAAAAATACAAAAGATCTTGGAAAGTTCTCTAGAAAATAAAGAGCTTTTCCAAGTTCTTAACAGTTTTTTTCTTAGTGTATCACAGTTGTTTATTTACCAGTTTAAACATTGCTGATAGCTAATAAAATTAGCATCCATAATATATATATATTATACGGGCCTATACTTTGCTCTGTTTGTTAATATTTAGTGTTCTACATGATACTTCTGCAATTAAAGACTGCAAACTTGCTTTTAATAATTACTTTTAAAAAAAAAACACCATACCTTGCTTTGCAAATCTTTGATGATGTCAAAGTATTTGCTGTAATCTTTATCTCCAGCGCGTAATTTGAGTTGGTCCTCATACCACTGACGGATCTTCAACTCTAGTTCAGCATTGGCTGCTTCCAGAGCTCTCACTTTGTCCAGGTAGGAAGCCAGGCGATCGTTGAGGTTCTGCATGGTTTCCTTTTCACTTACGACTAAATTATTTAAGTTGCTAGTAAAAGTATTTCCTCCAAAGCCACCTTCAGAACTAATAGAAAACCCAGACCCACTACCAAATCCTCCTCCATAGCTACTAAGAGAGCTACTTACAAAGCCACCACTGATGCTTCCTCCAGAAGAATTTCTCCTTTGTAGAGAGTAGGATACAGAAGAACGAGAGGAGGTCATGGTGAGTGATTGTCTGAGAGGAAAATTTTCCTTTTGAGTTAGCCTGGACAGAGCAGTGTCTGTGGATGCTGCTTTTATACAGAGACTCTGTGTCTATATATTTACACAAAGGTATGAAATAAATTTAAATTATGACTGGCGTCTCATTTACATCTTAAATTGCCTCCTAGGATAGCAACATTTTTTGCAAGGTCGTCATCTGTTTTACATAATGAAATAACAAAATTGGTCAATGTTTTTATTTTTTTTTTAAAAAAAAGATTTACCCTTAAGCTGTTTGTTAGAAACAGGGACAGGCAAAAATTTCATCAAACAATTTTCAGCATTTCTTCACCGTTCCTTATGCTTCTAAACATATACATACCTACATTTTTTGGTTTTGGTTAGTTTAGTCATGCAGTATGCTGATCAAATGGAAAATGATTCTTTAACATGTACAAATGTCAGCATTATTTCACCGGTTATCAAATATCTGTTAACTCATCGGGAATGATGATAAGTCATTATTAGCCTATTGCCTTTATTTGGGGACATATTTTTCAAATTGTGAATTGTCCAGTAGATCCTTGAATTTGAATTTAATCCTCACGATATTCCGTTAGCCCTCGAGTCAACTTGCTCAGGAGTAAATCTGTAATGCCTCATTCAATGGAGAAGTGATATTCCCAATTTTATGTATCATTTGTGAGTAGCCATTTCTTAATTAGTTTTATTAGAAATATCAACCTTTTTTTACACTATTGCAATTTTCTCTCTTAATTAATTTGCTGGAGAAGAGAGAGTTTTCAAGAGAGTGGAAATGTAGCCATCTGTACATTCATAATAAGCTCTGTTTCTGGGGTAATGATATCACTTCTCTACAATACACCTATTTACTAACAATTTGCTGCAATATGTACATGATTTAATAGCATGACCCTTAGAAATGTTATTAATAAGATCCACATTTTTCTATATCTCCAGGGGGACAAAAAAGAGCTTTCCTGCACATCTCTCATATACCACAGCAGGCTGCAAGTCTCTAACTATTTGTTGTCTCTTCAGCTTTTCTCTTTCATGTCTCAAAATGAAAGCACTTGGAACTTGTTTTTATAGAAAAAATGATCTGGAATTACCCTAGGAAAATATTATTGACTTGAAGGATTAGATGGAATTAATGGTACATTAACAGGGCTTTACAGAGAAAAAAATGTATGGGCAAACTAAAACAACTAAACCATTTAAAAAATTCAAAAGAAATGATCTCTAGATTTAATGACTTTACTTTTCTGTCATACTGAAAACTGCCACCCACATTAACTGGAAGGTAGTTGTCTGTAGGTGTATCTTATCCCATCTGCTTCATAGACAAGGCAGTGTGTTGGTGTGAGGCACCATCCCATAAAACATCCTCTTAGTATAAAGAAATAGACCTAAAGATATGTGTTATTGGTCCATATTTCTAGACCATGATGATTTCAGACGCATCAGTAAAGTAAAAATATATTTATATATACAGGTAAATAGCAAACAGTTATAGCCTTGTGCCCCTCAAATTTTAAAAAAACTGTTTCCTTAGGTGTGAGCTCATCATCAAGTGTTTGCAGAATTTTAAGCTTGGCTTTATGAAATGAACCTGTCCTGAGATATGTTTTCTACTAGTTTGGCTTAGCTTTGATGTAGTTTAGCTTCCTGTGAGCTTAACCAATAGATAACGCCAAATAGGTTATCTAAAAGGTGATAACGCCAAATAGGTTATCTAAAAGGTGATAAATGTTTTTTGCCAGCTTCTTGTTTTCAGAGATGTTTGTAATGACGTGATTTACTTGGGTAAATTGAATTCCCAAAAACAATAAATCTACACTTTCGCATATCAATCAGTGCGAAGTGGGGCGAAGACTCCGCACCTCACTTCGGACTATCGTGAATTCCCTCTTTGTGTGTTGGAGAGTTGAGCAGTATTACTGTATTAAAAATAAATGGAGTCGGTTAATATGCAAATAAAATAATTGCAATGTTGAAAATTTCTGTTCACCAATTCTGTCTGTATTAAATCATATACTAATACCTTATGTAGGCTTTCAACTGGGAAGTGTGGTGTATTTTTAAAGAATGAACATTGTACATTTCTTCCATTACATCAGGAGTATGTAACCTCAATCCATCTTAGCTTTGTTAATTACTTGAACTCTCACTGTTCATAGTATATGGGAAATGATACTTTAACAATTGCATTTAAGCTAATGATGCAAAGCAACCTTTAATATGCAGTCTCTTTAGCCCAATGTACAAAGGGAATTCACTGTAATAATAATTACTAGGAAGATGCTTCTTTGGCTTGGAATTCTGCTTGTTTGGGAATTATTCTGATTGCCATATTTGGAGTCGGGAAGGAATTTTTTCCCTAATAGGAGGATAATTGGCTCTTGCCTCATGGATTTTTTGCCTTCCTCTGGATCAACATTGCAGGAAAATAGGCTGAACTGGATGGACTTGTGTCTTTTTTCAGCCTTATAAACTATGTTACTATGTTATTGACTTCTCTTTATTGTTTTTTTTTTCATACAAAAACCTGATGTCAGATGTATCGATCTATGAAATATAAATATGTAAACAATCATATATTTTCTTTTGTCATTGTAGATATGTGCATCCAAAAAATGAGCAATGCTTTGCCCCTTTTCCTTTCAATTATTTCAATTCATAAAGCACTGATAAAAGTGAAAACATATTCTAACCCTTCTTCAGGTTGAAAAGATAAATATCCATTCATTCCTTTGGAAATGTTATTACATGGCATATTGCCTAATGTTAGATTTGCTTGACCTGTAGAATGTACCTTGGGACTGAGACAGTCAGCGTTGCTTAGGTTTCATTCCTGAAGGGGGTGATTTCCACTGGTAGATTGTAGGCTGACTGTGTTTTTTGTTTTTATTTACAATCCAATATTTTTAGTTGATTCAGTGACCAAATTTCATTCTAACATAGATAATGGGGACTAGCGAACATTTAACTCCAAGAAAATGAATGAACAGTAGGATGAATGAGACTAGAACATAAAATATGTTACAGAATGGTCTTCTAAGAGCTCTTTAATTCTTTTAAGGCACTGTAAGAGATTGTTCACCTTAATAATAAAGCTAATATTGTAGTTATGATTGCAGGAATAATGAATGAGATTACCATGAAGTTAATATGGAAACCTTTATTGTGTCATAAAGTCAAGTGAGTTTTTTTAGAAGGACAAGACATTATCATACGCTCTCCCAAGAGAATATATTCTGCTTCTTTGACGGTTAAGTAAATTGTGTCTTTACTTCACTTTTTCTTCAGTTTCCTCTACTCTGGAAGAAACAACTTTCCCATCCACCACCTCCTCGACAATGGTTTTTACCTTTCTTGTTTTTGATGGATCTGTAAAAAAAGGCAAAATTTAGTATTCATTCGCTTACCAAGTCTTTAAAAAAAGAATGTGTTTTTTCATTATCTAAATAATAATGCAAAGCATTTTCACAAGTTTTAAGGAGAAATGTGTGTGCAAACAATCTTAGCGCATGACAGATTATGTGCTCCAGAAATAGTTGTGTCCATAATGCATCACAATACTTTACGTTATATCCTTTATGCGTTCTTGTTTAGCATGCTGTGTCCTTTCTTAGATATTAATAAAAGTTACACAGACTCCAAAATCAACATTATTCAGTCTTTTTTCCCCCAATATTTAGCATTTAATCAATCAGTCTATTGTTATGAAATAGCAACCTTTTCTTTAAATGAACTATTAGAAATGTAATGCCTGTATGATAAGCACATATAATGTGGATGGGTAGTTGGTGGATTACCAATTATTACTTATAATATTATTATTATTATTATTATATACCAATTATTACTATATTATTATTATATACCAATTATTACTTATAATATAACAGACTACTAAACAGCTGAACTATGTTACCTTTCTTGGAGTCCACGGAAGCTGACTGTGTAACAACCACTGTTGAGGATTTTCTGATAAAGGAAAATAGAAAGAGAGTGTGTTAATTACAGATCTTTTTTTAATGAAAGAATGAATAAGAAGTGATCAAGCATACTTTGATTTTCTTTTACATTGGCTGCAGTTGTCCATCTAAACAACGTCTAAGCACCAACAGGGGACTAGTGTTTACTCAATCTTTGTGATGGTTTAAATTATTATTATTGGATCTCTACTCAGAAGGGGGTTTGGTGTATGAAAGAGTTGAATAAATATATACATTTTTGTGCAATTAACCCATATAAACTGCATGCCTACATATCACTTCAGTTAGCGTTTCATTTTACCATGTTCTGTGTTTGCTTTGGGGATTCCGGGAAAGTTTCTCTGCTATAAACTGAATAATAAAGAATAATTTGATAAAACGTAACATTTTCACTGATTCCACAGCTTGATAAATATCCCAAATGTGTTATGGAATTATCGCCTGTACTAAAACCAGAGGGAGTGGCATTTTGTGACTGCATCAGTTCTGAACATTTGCCTGGAATTCTGGGTACAGTTTCTATTTGTCCTACCCGACTAATGACTGCTGTTTCAGTGATAATCCTAATGGAACATTTCTCTTGATTTTTCACAAACCTCACTATTTTTTTTTAAGTCAGTTTAATTTTCTAGACTTTAATACTGTTTGTTACTGTCATTGTTTTGCATTCTCTGTAGCCAGTTTATCTTATTCATCTTTCAGGAAATTATATTCTATATAAAGTACATCTAGATAGATGGACATTTGTATTCTTGTTTGATGTAAATTTCTTTTAATTAATATCACATTTCTGCAAATTGCTCCAGAAGCAATATGTTAATTAAATGGAATCTAGTACACTTTTTTTGTACCTACCCCAGTTCTCCATCCAGTAGGCGGCGGTATGTTTCAATTTCCATCTCCAATCTGATCTTAATGTCAAGAAGCTGTTTAAACTCCAGATTTTGACGCTCCATGTCTGCCCTGATCTCCAGAAGCTGCTCTTCTAGGCTTCTGATACTGAGTTGAAGTTGTTGAAGCTTTGCACCATATTGATATTCTGTTTCTACCAGTGAATTTTCCAAGGATTGTTTCTGCAATTTATTAGAAAGGAACAATAAAATGTGTTATCATGAGGCACTTAATGTGCAACAACTACCCTAATAACATTCTTATAGCTGCATTTATGATTCATGGTATTCCAGTTTTCACTTTGTCATTAACTAATACATGTACAATCTTCTGACCTACCATTGCCAGTTGAGATTGCAGTTCAATTTCCAAACTCTGAAGTGATCGTCTGAGGTCAGATACTTCACTCTTGCTTGACTGCACTAGTTCTACACCGACAGAAATCTCCTTCCTTAGCTCAGCGCTCTGGATTCATTGATATAAGAACAATTTTAAGATCGAGAAGAACATTTGCATAGCTTTTCTTACACATTATTTTCCAGAAAGAGCTTAAATGTTGATTAGATCTAAGAGTATTAGAAAAGAAAGTGTAGTTGGTTTATAGAGAACGCCTTTTATTTTATTTTTTTTGTGTATCATATTGAGTATCTGTTGGGCTCATGATTATTTTGCTTTTTGTACATGTATAGTTCGATATAAAGTCATTTTATTATTGTATTCATTGTTTTTCATTAAGGGTTCATCTAACCTTCTGAGCAAACCAGTTTTCTGTATCTCTACGGTTCTTCTCAGCCACTGCTTCATAATCGCTTCTCATGTCATTCAGAATCTTGGTCAGATCCGTACTTGGAGCAGCATCCATTTCTACATTCACTTGGCCAGAAGCGCTCTTTTTAGCAATGGTCATTTCCTGTATAATCCAAACGAAGATTTTGTTAATTTGAATTGCAGAATGAGCTACAATTTCTCTTTAATGACCTCCTCATGCCTAAGCGGATTATTTGAATGTCAAGGAAAATGAAGCATGCAAAAGGCTGGAAAAAGATGTAAAAGGAAGATAAATACTTTACAAATCTATTTTCCACATTACTGTCAAAAATAGTTATAAGCAAAGCTACTTCAGTAGCATATTTGATACTTTTTTGTAATGTACATTTTTTGTATTGCTCTGAGATTATTTGAAAAGCAAATTAAGTATTAGCTGACCAGTATATTGTAAGTCTTTCCTAACAAACTAAATTATTGCACACAGTTCTCCACAACTCACCTCCTGATGGTTCTTCTTAAGGTAGGCTAGCTCTTCAGTCAAGTTTTCTACCTGGAGTTCAAGGTCACCTCTAGCAAGAGTCAACTCATCCAGAACTTTACGTAGGCCATGGATATCAGATTCCACACTTTGGTGAAGAGCTAACTCATTCTCATACCTAAACAAACCAAAACAATGTAAGTGCAATTGGGACCACTGGACACTGAATTTATAATGAACAGTTTAATCATTTTGTTGTCGTTCATTTCATAAAAATTTTTTTTTAACGTTTTGTGTCATAAAAATAATGCATTTAAAAATGCTAAATGTTTGTCAGTTAGTAAATGCATTATTAGAAAAGAACATACCTCCCTCAAATTAAAATATTAAGTATAATAAATAGAATGTAAGCCTTTGTAGCTGTGTAACTTACTTCACTTGGAAGTCATCAGCAGCTAATTTGGCGTTGTCAATGAGCAACACAACTTTGGAATTATCAATAGTGGTGAATAGGATCTAGAAAGAGGAAAAATATATATTCTTTGCATCTGTGGAAACAAGCTAAAGAATATGTACAAAATATTCTAACCTGGAAAAAAAAAATTACACTTGGCAGGGCATCTATAAGATAATGAACCTGCAATCAATTTTATAAGTTTTACATACAAAGCTAATGAAAACAAATAACCTAATCATACCTTGCTTTTCAAATCCTTTATGATGTCAAAGTATTTGGTGTAATCTTTATCTCCAGCACGTAATTTGAGTTGGTTCTCATACCATTCACGGATCTTCACCTCCAGTCCAGCGTTAGCTGCTTCCAAGGCTCTCACTTTCTCCAAGTAAGAAGCCAGGCGGTCATTGAGGTTCTGCATGGTTTGCTTTTCGCTTATACCTAAATTATTGAAGCTGCTAGTAAAAGTAGCTCCTCCAAAGCCACCTCCAGAACTAAGGGAAAATCCAGAACCAGACCCACTGCCAAAGCTTCCTCCATAGCTACTGAGAGAGCTACTTCCAAAGCCGCCACTGATGCTTCCTCCAGAGATACTTTTGCTTTGTACAGAGTAGGATACAGATGAATGAGAGGAGGTCATGATGATAGATTATCAGAGAGAGTCAGCCTGGACAGAACAGTGTCTGCTGCTTTTATTCAGAGACTCTCTCTCTCTCTCTCTCTCTCTCTCTATATATATATATATATATATATATATACGTATATATATAATGGAATGATATAAATTTAAATTATAGTGGGTGTTTCATTTATATCTTAGATTGCTTCATAAGGTAGACACATTTTTTGCAAGGTCAACATCTGTTTTAAGTCATGAAGAATCATAATTGGTAATATTTTTCTATACACTATATTGTCCTGGGGGTGTTTGTTAGAAACTGGGAGAGGCAAATATTTTTTCATCAGAATTTTTTGTCCCTTTCTCACCATGCCCGAGGCTTATACATATAATATCTTCATTCTTTGCTTTTGGTTAGTTCTTCAGTGTTATAGTCTCTTTAATGGAAAATTATTCTTGAACATGTACAAATATCAGAATAATTTCAGCAGCGCTCATCTTTTTGATAAGTAGGTCTGTTCAGATCATTTAAATTCCGTATGCAGCGAAACTAGTTTCCTTACAAAAAGTTGACCAAGATTGTTAGTTATAAAAGAGAGAATAGTCCACTGGTTCGTTTCCTTTTCATTTGTGTTCCCCATAAAGGAAAGGAAAATCTTGGCATAAAATAGCTGAAAAAAAAGTCTACACATCTTATCTTCACATTTTGATGGGCTATGAATTATATTTTGAAGAATTTCAATGAGATTTTAACTGAATTTGTTTTATTTCTTCCTTATGATAGAAAAAAAAAAATAGTGGTTTACGCCAGGTCAGTAATGGCAAACAATTTTTAGCAGTATCGAATAATAGAAGAATCTGCACAAAAGAACACGGTGGCTTGACCAAAAAATGAGAGTTAATGCGGTATTACTCACATTGTAAATCTGCCAAAACCAGGGAAATCCAAAATGAGAAGAAATGGAAATATCCGGCACTCCAATAGAAATAGTTAAATACTTCATTATTCCATTAAAAAAGAAAATGTATGAAAGGCCATGGCAGCATGTCCATTACTAAGCTTTTCGTGCATCACTGCACTTAATCATAAAGAAAACAAACATGGAGGTTAAACTATATAAAGGGTTCCATTCAGGTATCTGACTTAAAAAATCATCACAAACCCTATCACAGAACTCGTGCTTAAATAACCATCAAGGGAACCCTGCACCATTATCTAAACGGAATATGTAAATTGACACTTGAAACAGATGTATGTGACTAGGGCATGTGTTACATACACATAAAGCTAGATACACACAAGGTACAGAGTAAAAACAATTCTTGAGACAAGTTAACCCTTAATCCAGAGGGGGTTATTCACTAAGGTGTGAATTTGACTGTAGAATTCTCAAACAGCTGATTCCCTTAGCAAATCCAATTTCCCCATTCAGGGCCAGTTTTTGCTATGGGCAATGTGGGCGACTGCCCAGGGCTCAATCTATTTGAGGCAAAAAAGGATGAATCAGGAATGAGAATCTAGAAACAGAAAATAATAAAAGGTAGGTTCAGTTAACAGAGAACACTACAGAGCCTGTAAGAAGCTTGAAGCTCAGGCACAGCATGCTCGAACAAGAAGAATTTAAATCTCCCACCATGCTTAACACAACAAGAGTGCTCTCAACATACAGGTCAATGCACGCTGCTGGCCAACACACCAGATGCGTTGATGTGGCTCATGTGCCCAGGCAGGTGCCATGAACGAGCTGCAATGTCATTGCTGGGGCTTGAGCGGTGGCAGGAGCCACTCGTGACAATAAAACTCCTTTATTCTATGCCAGTTGTTAACTCAAATAGTTAAAAAAAATGTTAGTGAAGAATTGATACTTGTTGTTTGCTTCCCTTATTAGTTATGACTGCCTTGTAAATCCAGTCCAGAATTTGTATCTTTCTGGCACTACTGACCCTTTAATGTAGGTGCTTAAACTTATAGCTTAACTTATAGATTAATTCAATTAAATCTGTAAAAATGATTTTCCTCCTGATGAAGCCAACGCTGAGGTGGTGAAACGCGTAGAGGAGAGGACTTTGGCAAGAGAATTAAGGACTTGTTGATTTATTCAAGCGTTGCTGTATCTGACAACACAAAGAATTCTCTTATGAGTGTGTCAAATCTGCATCGTTTGTGAGTAGATTCTGTTTTATCTTTGCACAAATAAATTGGGTTTTATACTATGGATGTTTCCTTTGTTACCTGCTGGTTACGATTCATGAGTTAAGATGTCTCACTTGGCCCATTATCTGTACTGCTTCAACCTCTTTTCCGAGAAGGAATTCATTGGTTTGGCCTTGAGATGTTTTCTTAAAGTGATGAATTGTTTACCATCTGGTGAGCATTTAAGAACATTCATTGTTTGGTGCATTTGGTGCTTTTATACACTTTTTAGTGGTGTTTATTTTTCATTTTTTCACTACACACTTGGAGGTGCAGTTCTCAAGTGTACGTTTGGGCTATTATTATACATCATCAATTTATCATTGATAAGGCACTATCAGGTGTCTATTTGTTGCACCTTTTTTTTTTTAGGTTTTGTTTCAATTAAATCTGTAATGGAAAACCCATGTATTTACTCATTTTATTGTGTCAGTAGGAAGTAACTTCTTTATTTTGGAATTCTGCTTGGCCTTGTGTAATGACTTCTTTTAATGGTTTGTGCATATACAAAGCTCAGATGCTTCCATGTCTAAAAAATAGTTAAACAATTATGTGAAAAAAAAAGTACATCTGTCAAGTGCAACCTATATAAAAAAAGTCATGAAATAACCCTTGAAGCTGTCAAGCAATTTTGCCAGAACCACATCCTGTAGATGACAATTCCACAATTTCACAGCCTTTACAGAAAAGAACCTTATTCTCAGCTGAAGATGGAATCTTTTTTTTTCTACTCCTTTTTTTTGGCACTCCTCCCAAAAATGTCCAATCGAAACATGGAAAATAGAAGCTTTGTAGGAAAGTGGGAAGCAGAATATCTGTTCAGAAATGTAAAAGACAGACCTGGTTGAAAAGGAAAAACTTAACCGATGGTACAAAGTAGAGATTTTTTCAATAAATATCAAGGATGACCCACAACTTTGTTCAAGTTTTTAATTTTGTCCCACTGTGTATTTGAGTTTGACCAGTGACCACCCCTGTTATTATGCAAATCATATCTACCCTTTAACTGCCTTTTACTGAGGCTATATAGGTTTATCATTTCCATGGGGTTTGGTTAAAGTGAGAATTTGACTGTTGAAATGAATTCTCACCACTTCGGGTGGTCACACCCTGATTCTCTACTACTTATTCACTAAACAGTGGATTCCCATAGCAAATCCACAACTGTGTCTGAACAGTAAAGTCACAGCTGCATCAGTAGCAGTCTATTGTGTAGTGTGTGACAGTCGTTAGCTTGAGAATTCGCCACATCGCACAGTTTGCTGAATACTCGAATATGGGGAAGTGGCAAATTCACACCTTTATTTGACAATTTGGACCTTAATAAATAACCCCTAAGTCTCTCCCCATAACTGAGGTTCTCCATTTCCCTTATCATTTTTGTTGCCCACATCCGTACCTTTTACAACTTCAATATAACCTTTTTGTGTAACCTAGAATTGGGACCAATGGAGACATAGTAATTTGTGATCTAAGAGAAATTTGCACTTGTTGGACTTTTACATGCCTGAACATTTACATATACACATAAGTGCATCTTAATCTTTTTCAATTTAAACTACCAAAAACTATCTACACTATTTTGTATCCTTTCTTTTACTAGCTATTCACAAATTGCAGACAATCCCTGTGAAGCCCAGAGAATTTCTTGATAGCAGATGAACAAGATTCTGTAGGGTGAAAGTTATTAAACTTGGAAAGACCGCTCTGGGCCTTTCCGAGTTTACCAAGAGAAATCTCACATTGTTCTCACAAGATTTCTCAAGATTGAGTTTTTCGATCTCGACTTTTTTGAATTTTTTTCAATGGAAAGGTAGCCATACTTTACATTAGTAGCATGGCTCCCTACCCATCGAAAATCTTGAAAAATCAGGATCAGAAAACGCGATCTCAAAATCTCAAAAGAAATCGCACGAGAACAATGTTCTCTCGCTAAACTCAGAAAGACCCAGAGTGGTCTTTCCAAGTTTAATAATTTTCACACTGTATGTGATTGCATCTTATATAATTTTCCAGTATTTAATTTATATAGACATGCTTCACCACTCGTACTTTTTCTTACTTCTTAAAGGGGCAGCACAATCATTTTAACTTTGCTGGTGTTATTTTAAAGGATGATTTGCAGATTTGTATACCAGTCCAATATTTCTACTTGGTTCCATGGCCAAATACTGTTCTGAAATAGGCAATGCAGGCTAACAAACTTTTATTTTTTTCTAAGAAACACAAGGAAAGAGCAAGACCATCAATAACACTAGAATATAATATATGTGACACCTAATAACCTCAGTTTTTAAAATGGCCTTGCAATTGCTCTTTTACATATAGAAATCTCTATTTAGGATTGCTTACTGGATTGTATCTAGGTATAATTGCAGCAACCAATAATGAGATCACAAATTAATTAGCAAGAAAAGCTTTATTATGTCATGACGTCAAGTGAATATTAAAGAACAGCAAGATGTTATCAGGTGCTGTCCAACGAGAATATGTTTTTCTTCTTTGTCCAAGTCTGGACAATCCAGTGACTCATTAATTCAGTTTTTCTTCAATTTCCTGTACACTTGAAGACACAACTTTCCCATCTACCACCTCCTCCACAATGGTTTTTACCTTTCTTGTTTTTGAAGGATCTGTAAAAATAGGCAAAATATAGTGACTTATCTTTCATTATCTTAATAATGTAAATGATTATTACAAATTTTATTGGGATAGGTGCAAACAGACAAGAAGTATACAACCTGCGTATTTCTTTTTACAGCTTGACCAATATTTCGCTATATATATATATATATATATATATATATATATATATATACGGTATATATATATATATATATATAGAGAGAGAGAGAGAGAAAGAGAGAGTGTCATATCTGTTATGCATCACTTAATGCAACTTTACTTGCTATGCATTGTGCGTTCCTGTTCAGCATTTTATTTTCTCATTGTCTCTAAAATGTACATTATTCAGTCCTAAGAAATAATATGATTTTTTTTTTTATATTGAACCACTAGGAACTGGGTCACCAACATTTAGTACATTTATTGACAGTTTGTAAAAATATGTCCAAAATTTCATCTGTAAGATCTGTAAATAATGAACATGTTAACTACACAAACACTTTTTCCTGCAATGTTTGTGGGACAGTGCTGCATCAATAATAACTTATTTCTAATCCCTGAACCCTTTTTGTTCTTAAAACGGCTATAACGTTATATTATGTTTGAAATAACAATACAGCAAATGTCAGTAAAAATCCTTTCCAAGAGTTGGAAACCCTGATTAAGAAAGTGCAACTTGCCTGTTACAGAAATGTAAATGTATGATAAGCCCATACAATATGTCTGTTTAGTTTGTGAACTACTAATTATTTCTTACCACTGGACAGTGACTAACAGCTTTTAGCAGATTAATACAAACAGATGGACTATGTTACCTTTTTTGGAATCCACAGAAGCTGACTTTGTAACTACCACCGTTGAAGATTTTCTGATAAAGGAAAATAAAAAGATGTGTTTATTTTGGGTTTTGCCTTTTATACAATGGATTGATTAGGAACTTATCAATCAGATTTTTTGCTTCTTTTACATTAGCTGTAGCAGTAGTGTAAAATGCAGCAAAGGTTTACTCAATCCTTGTGATGATAAACCAATGGTATTGCATCACCACTCAGAGGCGGGTTATAAATAAATAAGCTGTTGAAATAATATTTGTATAAATGAACTATTTTTGTCCAATATACAGTCACTTTCCTAAATAAACTGTATACCTGAACCAATATGTCACTTTAGTGTCAATTGCTACTATGTTCCATGTTTACTTTGGTTATTTTGGGAAAATTTCAGTACTATAAACAGGCAACAAAGGGAAGTTATTTAAAGGGGAACGAAAGCTTGTTTGGTCTAGGGATGGTTCTTACAGAAGAAGGTGGGAAATACTTCCAGTTTGGGTTTTTACAGTCCAGTGCTGAATCAGAGATTTGCATCTGAACATGCTCACCTAAGTGAGTTTGAACAGGATCACAGCACTTTGCAGAATCAGAGATCGTCAAGTAGGTGAGATAAGCAGGCAGTGATGGTCTAATAAAAGGTTCCCATGAATGAGGTATTCTCTATATAAATTACTGCCTGATCCCCTTACTTTACACAGTATGTTTTGTAAAAGCAATACATTTTATATATAATTATTCATAAAGATATTGTAGGTTGCCTAAGTAGGTCTTGAAATATTAAAAAAAGTTAAGGCCCCACATTTGAACCAGTCCGGCTTGTATAAAATTGCTTAAGATCTAAAGTACATCTTAGAGGTTCATATTTGTATTCTTGCTAATGCACACTGCTGCAAATTAATATGAATGGTGCAGAAACTATCACATGTGTAAATTAATACATTCGATACTTTATTTATGAGCTTAAATGGCCTAATTAATCCATTGATTTTATTTTTTGTACTTACCCCAGTTCTCCTTCCAGTAGGCGGCGGTATGTTTCAATTTCCATTTCCAGTCTGACCTTAATGTCTAGGAGTTTTGTGTACTCCAGGTTTTGACGCTCCATGTCTGTCCTGATCTGCAGAAGCTGTTCTTCTAGGCTTCTGATACCGAATTGAAGTTGTTGAAGCTTTGCACCATATTGATATTCTGTTTCTACCAGTGCATTTTCCAAGGATTGTTTCTGCAATTTATTAGAAAGCAACAATAAAATGCGCTATCATGAAGCACTTAATGTGCAACAACTACCCTACTAACATTCTTATAGCTGCATTTCTGCATGTGTTTGTATTATATCACTTACTTATACATGTACTCACTTCTGACCTACCATTGCCATTTGAGATTGCAGTTCAATTTCCAAACTCTGAAGTGATCGTCTGAGGTCAGATACTTCACTCTTGCTTGACTGCACTAGCTCCACACCGACAGAAATCTCTTTCTTTAGCTCAGCGCTCTAAAAAAAAGAAGGAACAACTGAAAACTCAAGATAAACATATACTTTGTCTTAGTACACATCATTTTAAAAGTAAGCTTAAAAAGCCATTAGATCTGAGATTAATAGACAAGTACAGTCAGTTTAAACCAAATGACCTTTATATTTCTGATTTATATCATAATGGGTGTAGATGCATGATTATTTCGTTTTCTGTACAAGGATAATTTGATATGTCATGTTATTACTACAGACATTGTTTGTCTTGACATATCCATTAAGAGAATAAAAGATCTAACCTTCTGAGTAAACCAGAGTTCTGTATCTCTGCGGTTCTTTTCAGCAACTGTTTCATAATCACTTCTCATGTCATTCAGAATCTTGGTCAGATCCACACTTGGAGCAGCATCCATTTCTACATTCACTTGGCCAGTAACACTGGTTTTAGCAATGCTCATTTCCTGTATAATCCAAACAAAGCAATTGTTATATGTGAATGCAAGATGAGATATATTTTTAATGGGAAGAGTAAACTATAATTTCTCTTTAATGACATCCTCATACCTAGTAAGAAAGAGGAGTACTGTAGTATTATATGAGTAGAAAGATAAATACTGTAGTATTATATGAGTAGAAAGATGGGTGCTGTAACATTATATACTCTATATGGCTAACAGTTCATTGCATAAGACAAGCTTTCAAGAGATATTCTCTCTTCCTCATGTCAAAGCTGTACTCATACCTAATTAGATTTTTTTACGTCTAAAAAATAAAGTGAAGGGTGCAAAAGATTTGAAAGAAAGGTACACCTTTAAAAAAAATACTCCTGTCTGTCTAAAAGAGATTTTATTGTAGCCACACACATTGGAGCCTTAGTAGATATTTGATACTTTTTTGTATTCTAGATTTTTTTTTTTTTTATTGGTTTGAGATTATTTACAAAGCAAGATAATCAGCTTTAAATTGACCAGTTACAACTCTTTACTGACAATTAAAATATTGCACCTCATTCTTGGCAGCTCACCTCTTGATGGTTCTTCTTAAGGTAGGCTAGCTCTTCGGTCAAGTTCTCTATCTGGAGTTCAAGGTCACTTCTAGCAAGAGTCAACTCATCCAGAACTTTACGGAGGCCACTGATATCAGATTCCACGCTATGGCGAAGAGTCAACTCATTCTCATACCTAAACAACAACAGGTACTGCATAATTGTGGCCCTTGGTCATTTCACAATTCATAGTGAAAGTTTTATTATTTTGTTGTGGTTCATCATGGAAAAAATAACATTTTACTTTTTTTGTGTCATAAAGATAAATGGCCTTTTAAAATGCAATATGTTTGTCAGTTAGACAATATATTATTATAGAAGGACATATACCACTTAAGGTTGAAACATTTAAGTTCAATAAATAGAGTTAATCAAGTTAAATGAATATTTGATTCAAGCCTTTGTAATATCTTTAACTTACTTCATGCGGAAGTCATCAGCAGCCAGTTTAGCGTTGTCAATTTGCAAGATAACTTTGGAGTTATCAATAGTGGCAAAGTGGATCTAGAAAAAAGATGGAAGTACATATATTTTTTTGGTCCAGCACATGGAGCATGATTGATGACACAAAGATAACACATACACTAAACAATATGTGCAAATGGTTTTAACTTGGCATCAAAGTGACACTTTTCCCAAGTCATACTGGCACAATATGAGAAATATAATCGTAGCGAACTGGGGTTTTTTCTTGGCATCAAGTTAGAAAATAAAAAGCAGCTACATAAGCTAGGAGCTGTTTGCCATTAAAATTAATGTAGAAAAGAATTGAAATTTAGGTGACTATTCTCTGTGACAATTTTGGCAAATGTTCTTGGCGATAATATCAGCAATCAGATAGTCATAGTGATATTGTCACCTTTAAATAGATGCTTATGGAAATGATATCACTTTGCTACAATACACCTATTTATGGGTAAATTCACTACAATACACCACTGCTGCTAACTGACTGTTTGCACACAGCACACTTTACACCAATGGGCTCCATCACCGCGACTATATCTACTTTACTGAAAATACATAACTGACTTCACTACAATACAAGCGTGTTTTCACTACAATACAAGCGTGTTTTCACTACAATACAAGCGTGTTTTCACTACAATACAAGTGCATTGTCACTACAATACAAGCGTATTTTTGCTATGCATGGGAAATTCTCTTCGGCAATTGAATGCACACTTTGATGGATTATTTTCTGTGTCTCTGTCATCATTCAAACACATGCTACTTTTTGCTTGCAAGCCAAACTGTAAAATTATATCTTACAGGTCATGAATTTGTTGATTTTGCTGTGGCCAGTCAATTTAATTCAAAGAAAGATGCAGGAAACCATGATGCTATTGTTTATAGTGCAAAAGAACATGTCAGGTTCTCTACAAGATAATGAACATGAACAAAACACAGGTGAACATCCAGGTATTTAACACTTTTTTTTGTGTCTCACAATTTTGTATTTATTTACCTATTATAGTATATGTCAGAACAGTATTGAAGGCAAATGCAATTAGCAGACATAATAGATAAAAAATGAGCCCATAAATTGCTCTATCTGACAATTTTTTTGGTGTTTTATGTGATAACTGTTGCATCTCAAGACACCTGTCTTAAAGTTTACCTACAAAGCAAATGAAAACAAATATAACCAATCATACCTTGCTTTTCAAATCTTTGATGACTTCATAGTATTTGTTGTAATCTTTGTCACCAGCATCAGCACCTAAGCTAAGTTGCTTCTCATACCATTCACGGATCTTCACCTCCAGATCAGCATTTGCTGATTCCAGAGCTCTTACTTTCTCCAGGTAGGCAGCCAGGCGGTCATTGAGGTTCTGCATGGTTTGCTTTTCACTTCCAGCTAAATTAATATAGCTGCTAGTAAAAGTAGCTCCTCCAAAGCCACCTCCAGAACTATGGGAAAACCCAGAACCAGACCCACTGCCAAAGCTTCCTCCATAGCTACTAAGAGAGCTACTTCCAAAGCCACCACTGGTGCTTCCTCCAGAGGTAGTTTTACTTTGCACAGAGTAGGATACAGAAGAAAGGGAGGAGGTCATCATGACAGATTATGGAAAGGAGAAATTCCTTGTCAAGTTAACCTGAAAAGAGCACCGTCTGTGGATGTTGCTTTTGTTCAGCGACTCTCTTTATATATATATATATATATAGAAAAAGGTGTAATACATAGACCAGTTAAGGTGGGTGTTTCATTTAGATATCGGACTGCCTCCTAGAGTAAACATTTTTTTGCCCGGCCAGGATCTGTTTTATTAATGAACCTTCCTAAATGGTCATTTTTTTCTTTTTTTCTTTTATTGAATAAAGGATATTGCCCTGAGGGTGTTTGTTAGAAACTAGGAGAGGCAAATTCTTTTCATCACATTTTTTTTTATCCTTTTGTCTCCTTCCCTGTGGCTTCTAAACATTAAGATCTACATTCTTCGCTTTGGTTAGTTTAGTTCTCCAGTATTCTGGTCTCGCTCACAAAAAAAAAAGGGATTAACAGGTCCAAATGTAAACATTCTTTCAACAGTGCTCACTGCTTAGATAGGTGGTTCTTCATGCAATCCGGTTTCCTTGTAAAGTTTGTCTTCCCAAAATTTGTAGAAGGTAATATTTATAAAGGTAAAAAGTTTTCTAGTTTTATTTATTACCTGAATTTTCTTCCCAATTTTTTTACAAAAAAATAAATAAATCAGATTAAAAAACAAAGGGTTTTGTGCATATTATCACTAAATTTTAATAGAACGTAGATACTTTTGGATGCATTTCAATAACATAATCAACTGGATTATCTGATTTCCACTTCATTCCACTTTTACAGGAAATAGTGGTTTATTCCAGGTCAGAAGTGAACCATTTTCAGCAATGTCGAATTGAAAAAGACCGCGTAAACACCTGAAAATTGAAACTGAAAAAAAAAAATGAGTGGTATAGAAAATTAGCCTTTCATATATCTGTATGATGATGATGATGATGATGTCTTTTTTGATGTTTTATTTACAAGTGGAATTATCCGGGTAAATTACCCACATCCTAGACTCCTTTACTTGGGATATTCAAAATTTTCCAAGTACTCCGGCACACCAGCAGTAAAAAATATATTCACTTTATTGGAGTAATCTTAAAAGTAGGTACAAAAAGTCAATTAAAATAAAAAATGTGGCACCTGTCTTATTTTTATTTTTATTTTTATTTATTTTTTATTTTTATTTATTTTTATTTACTTTTTGTACCTGCTTTTAAGATTACTCCAATAAAGTGAATATATTTTTTTTACTGCTGGTGTGCCGGAGTACTTGGAGAATTTTGAATTTACCATTGGGTCCTAAACATACTCCTGAGCACCTGAATTAACACAGTTTGCTTATCAGAGGCTGCATACTTTAAAGGTACTTGAGCGGCTTTTAGGTTTGTTTCCTTTACTTGGGATATCTGAAATGGAGGGATAAATTAGCACAGTGCACTACATTCATGGGCACACAACTCTTGCTCTCTCAAATCTTTGGACACTACATTTTTTTTACACAAAACTGACAAATTCCCTTTATTCTTTTGCAAATCAGCAACAAAAAACTTACACAATCCCAGTTCCCCCATTACTCTCTTTGTGTCAGACATATTTATCAGACAGTTTTTGACCTTTTAATGGGCATTGAGATTACATATAGCACTGTTGCTTCTCTCTTTAAGTCTAGGAAGGAAGGAAAGTTACATTTCCCTCTATTCCTTCTTTCCCTAAGCTGGTATTTTGCAACATCAATTCAAGTTTGCCTATGGAAACCCTTTCCACATCCTTGTAGGAACCTCATGCTGCTCATACTAGCTTGATCTACTCATAACTGGCAAACACTAGAATGCTAGATACATCTTACACACAAAACTAACAACCTATAATACTAATATCGTTACTATGAACACACACATCAACATCTTGATCCTTATATCTTACATTATATACTGTACAATAGCTACTAATTGTAACTCCATTATCATAGGTGGAGGCTTTGAGGGAAATGCCTCATTTTCTGACATCACTCAGTAGTAATCGTGTATTATCCCTACACCAGCAAGAAAAAAGGACAGTTTTTTTTCTTTTAAATAAGTATTTCAATCTGAGTGGGAAGGGAACGTTCTTAAATTAGTCCTGAGAATTTCAATTTGTGCACAAAGCTTTTGTACCAATGTTAGACATTCTGAAGACTGTTGAAAAAAAACATGAATTCTGGCAGAGCCAGATTAAAGCTGCACATACTGAACATCTATTCATTCTTCACCTTGACTCTGCCTATCTTGTTCTCATGCTATTATGTTTACAAGAAATGCTTTTCATCTCCAGGAGTTTGAGAGACATTGTACAGGGTAAATAAACACATTTGGCAGGTGAGTATAACTGATAAAGCCAGTCTGATTACCTCTTAAATCCCGTTGCTTTATACAATTTGGTTTCCATTCTCTAGTGAACACATCATTTAACATAGGACCATGACTACAGAAAATAATTCCCTTTAAGCCTTCTATTCAGTATGATTTATTTCTCTCATTACTCTTACAGTAAAATCATTGACAATAACATAATAATATTTATCTAAAGGTAATATATTATATGCGGTGATCTTTGACTATGTAGAGTTACATTTGTCAGTATAATACAAACACAGTGCATACGTTTTTATTTATAGTCTGTATTTTCCATAGGATTATGACATCATTGGGTCATGATCAGCTACCAGTTTTTCTTCATTCAAATGGCTGTTGTTTAAATCATAGACTTATTCACTTTCGGGTTTACACAAAAAATGATACTGAATGAACTACACGCGCCCTTTCTAGCTAGAAAAAAAGTATCCAACTCTTATTTATCATTAACTTGTTTAGTTGGCAAATCATACATTTAGCTTCTCCCAACACTGAAGAAATTATTCTTGTAACAATTCTGAAAACCTGAGGATTTCCTAGCCTGCAGTCGTCTGCACTCCGTGGGAATGAGACGAATGTTAAACAAATTGGTGAAATGACCTTGGGTTCCTGAGTAAACCTGTTTTTTTTGCAACATATTTTTTATGTAAAGTCTTTCTCTAAAGGCAAAATGATCAAGTACTCTAGACACCCGTGAACCTATCCCATTTCTTTATATTTTGTATTCTTCCCTGTTAAGAATGTGTGCAAGAGCTTTCACCAGACATAGTCACTTGGAAATGGCATTATGGTACTGTTTACAATTTACTTCATCTTACTATAAGATAGTATATCCCCCACTAGACAGAGAATGACCAAATACAATGATAACTGGACATATAAAGTATATGTCCGTCTGTCTATCATTGTCAATCTTTATATTTTCAATAGTATACCTATAGCAAGCATAAATACTCTATAAATACCCTTCTATGTAACTGATTACTGTATATAGCACACCTCTATGTGATTAAATACAGTGAACATACATTTGCTCAGTAGTCAGTTATGTAGGGAGTATAACAAGGATTAGTACATTAGGATCCATATGAGTCTCAGTTACATAAATAAACATTAAGTATGAGTAGATTAAGTACAAAGTATATAATTTCCTCAGATTTTAGTAAATTTGGAAGAATGGCCTCTAAATTCATATGCGATTTAAATTAAATATAACATTGTTTCTATTAAATAAAGCCAATAGGCAACTGTGGGTGTTATTGGATTTATCCAGTGCATAATTTTGGCACAGAAAATTTAGAGTAAGACAGAGTCTAATATGGTTCATGTGTGTAATGTTGTCTAAAACACCCAGAAGATACACTGTTGGCTTCATCATGCAAGGAAAAGCAACTCTATCAGCCACAATGTTTTAGGTTTTTAACCAGTAATGATATAATGATGGTGAGCTTCAGAGCATATGTTAAAAAGCACCTGTTCATTTTGAAATACTGGACATTTATCTGCTGTACTTCTTCCATCTTTTTTTCCCACTTAACAGGCATAATGTGTAGTTTGGGGTATACATTTAAATTATATTAGTCTGTCCCTATAGAATATAAGTCATCTCCCAACATCACTTCTTTGTTCATCTAGGCCTACAAAGATGGAATCACTTCTTAAAAAGATATATGCTATAAAATAAATATTTGAACACAGAGAGACCTTTTACCAAAAAAAAAGCTATTTATGTAGTGTTGTACAAATAAGTTTACAAAATATATGATTTATTTTCCTAAAATAATACAAAAGGGAAGATGTTAGTCATCATTTTCATTGCTTAGCCTGTACTACTGGTAAAAAATAATGATATCCTCTTGATTTTTCTTAATGCCTCATAGACAGTTTTTTGTGCAAAACAATTCCAAAAGAATCCCCTGCAGCATAAGGATTTCATAGTGAGTGTCACCTGAAATCAGCTAATCCAGCCTGCAAATGGCCACATGACCAGTCATTGTGAAATTGTTTGGGTAGACTGTATATAGATATATATATATAGAGAGAGAGAGATATGAAGTGAGTGTGTTTCCCAGCTCAGATTCCAGTAGACCCTTTGTCCATCCTATGGAAATAGACAGTTATATAGAGCAGTACACCACCATATCCTTATATTGTGCTGTGTCTTTTTAGAGCCAACTTATGACTCATTCCTTTAAAGGGATTGTCAACCTTCATACAATTTAAACTGTAAGCCAGGGGTGGACAAACTACAGCCTATAGGCCCAATCCGGCCCATGGACGTCTTTGGCCTGGCCCTTCTGCCAATGTTGGGTGACAGTGCCAGGCCATGGGGTAGGCAGCCGTGCTCGCCCCTCTCCTTTCCGTTCCTACCTCTTCCCTGTCCAGGCTCCTTAGTGCTCAGCTTTCCTCTCACAGAAAGTTGAAAGCTTTCAATTTCCTGTGAAAGAGCAATACTGTAGCGCTAAGGGTAAGCGCTAGATCAGACAAACAGACAGGGAAAAGGTAGGGACAGGGAGAAGGAGGGGTATGAGCACCAAGATAGAGCTCCCCCTTCAGAGTCAAAGTCATGCATATTTCTCATGTGACCCCATGGGAAAATTAATTTCCCACCCCTGCTGTAAGCTCTACAGTTCACTCCAGTAGAAATAGTCAAAAACTTTATTCCATTAAGAAAAAAATACATGAAAGGCAATGCTGATATATTCAATTCTACACATTTCATGCCGCAGCACTTAATCATAGATTAATTATGATTAATCATTAATTAAAGTTTTTGACTATTTCTACTGGAGTGCCAGAGAATTTAACTTTTTCTCATTTTGGATTTGTGTGGTTTTGGGACACGTTTTCTCCAAAGCACCTGGCAGATTTATGGTGTGAGTAATACTGTGGTTTTTTCATTGTTTTTGATGAAGCCACCACATTTATTTGCATATTTTTTTCTGTAAGCTCTACATGGCAGGGACATCCATCCATTCATTCACCATCTGCCACTTACAATGATGTACTGTATTTTAATGATCTTATGTTTGTAATTTACTTGTTCTATTATAACTGTATTGTTTAATTGTTCAGCGCAGATTCACTATACGGTGTTTTATAAACAAAATTCTACATACAAGTTCTTTACATTTGTAAGAGTATGTGTTATGCTTCATTTTATATTAAAATTCTAAGAGGGAAATTTAGAAAGGTCATTTTAAACCACTATTCGCTGCATTTTCACCATTATTTTCTGGCCGCTGCACTTTTCTATTCGAGTTATAATAGAATTAAAATAGAAATAACGATATTGAAAAAGATTGATAAATATTGATTTGTTAAAACCGGCACAATTTTCAGCGTTTTCTTATGAGGGTCCCAATTCCATTTTCAGTCGATATCGATGATTTCCAATGGGAAAACTGATTTGGCTTTGGCTAAGTTGTAAGATCATCTCTATAGGGAATAATGGATTTTTGTGGTCACTTATTGCCAATAACATTGGTTTTGTTGAGAATTCTAAATATCAATATCAGGGATTATCATGATTTTATGAGCATTAAATGAGTAGAAAATATTTTGGAATTTGTAAATATCCCCCTAAGTTTTCCTCACTGAGTGCAGGTTCTAGCTCTGTCTTACCTACTCTCCACAATGTAAACTACAGCCCCCTCTTTATTATTCAGTAGTCGATAACTAAAATGCTCTGCTAATTCACCCCCTATATTTGTGTAATTGGACATGAAACATTAATTTTCTTTACATATTTAGATGACTCTATGATATCACCTTTCTCCCTTCCCTATTCCAAACTGTACATTTTAAGAGTTTAAAGTTTTTTCTTGTATGGTTTATTAGTAAAAAGGTTTCACCATTGTGGTTGACTTTTTCTGAACTCTGTTCTGACTGGAAGGCTAAATAAGTTGATGGTGCCAGCCATGGACCATATCAATTTGGCAGCCATAGTCATTTGTTGCAGTGTTAAAATCAACATTCCAGTAACCAGAGTCTTAGGACCTTCCCCCTTTCCCTTGACCCAGGTGTAGGGTGGGATGCCAGTGTCCATGATATGCCTAGTGTGGCTCACACATGTGCAGAAGGCAGGTGTGCCTAAGATGTGATCGAAGGCAGTCCTAAGCACATGCAAAGGAAATGATGTAGCTCTTTGTTTCACTGTAAAATGAAGGACTCAGGTTGCTGAATAGTAAGTCATATGACTGACACAGTGAACTAATTTAACTAAACACATTTAGCATTGCCAGCCTAAAGCTTTTTCTGACCCCCTTTAATGTTATTCTGTATATATATGGCCTTCAAAACCTGTAGAGTGAAATGACTCTCCTACTAAATCCATTTTCCTCTCTGGTTGCTGAACAAGTTACCATTTACAGTAGTAATTATTCTATATTTGGATTTCAGTTTTGTATGCGTAGCACCATATTTTACATTCTTCTAAATTCAGTTTGAAATTCATGTATTTGACCATTCCTGCAATTTCCCTTGAGAAGAGAAAATTGTTTTCTTTACCATATAGACCCATAAGAGGTTTCTGTCACACCTTTGTCTTTTGTTACCTGTTTGTAGTTACCTTTCTCCATAGCTCAGAAACAAAAAAAACCATATAAGCGGAATTTGTTTAGCCCTTTCTACACTTGTTGCTAGCTATTATTATATTTCATGAAAGTTAGCTACAGCGAAACTTTATTAGGTCAAGCTAAGGGCAGGGGGACACCAGGCTCAACACACACATTACAAATTACTTATTTGAGGCAGGGTCTCACGAAAAGCTCTCTATGTTGTTTTCTTTAATCCGGAACCTCTTTTTAAATGATATCCCTTAGATTGTTGTGCAACAGACACCTGTCTGTTGGTGCCTTGAAACACTGTGAAATGCTTGATAAAAAAATTCAGCATTGGACATTTAGTTTACCTTTTTCCTAGCCATGGTGATCAAAATGCAGGTAATTTGCACTTTTAAAAATGGAAAGCAAGTACTGACTGTAGGTTTCATCAACTAACTGTGTAAAACATTACTCTTATTAATTAAAGGAGACCTAAAGTAAAAAAATAAAAAAGAACAGTTAAAATGCTTACCTTATACAGAGCCGATTGATTACAGTCACAGTATGAGCTGTGCTGTAATTAGCTGGTAGCTGAAGCTTCCCCCGACGCCTCCTTCACAGCTCCTTCATCCTGATTCACCGGCTTCTACATCATCACGCTCATTGCGGGAAGGGTTCTCATTGGTCCCTGCAATGAACGTGATAATGTTTAAGCACTAAAACACCCGAGGTGAAGCAAGGTGGGAGGAACTGCGGTGCTGGCTTCTCAGTCAGCCAGCGTTGTGAGGGAAGCATCGGCTGCCGGCTAATTACAGCTCATGCTGTGTCTGTAATCAGTTGGCTCTGTTGAAGGTAAGTATTTTAACAGTCCTGTTTTATTTTTTTTTACTTTAGTTCTCCTTTTAATGCTACCTTGCTCAAAATTCATGTCCATGTCATTTAGTAAACTCACACAAGTTTTGTAATTATAAAGAGAGCTGCTTGGGAATTAGTTATTTTTAACTGAAAAGTAGTGGTATATTCATATACTTAATCATTGCAAATAACACCTAATACAGTGTCAGAAAATAATGTACTTTGGCCTCATTTTCATTTCAATTGCTGCTCAATTGGCAAGCACTGAAATAACTCGAGATACAACGTAAATATAAATTTAGACATCCATTGAAAACGTGTATTAGACTGACATATTATATTCATATATATACTCATATTATACACTTTGAATTAAAAGCTTAGAAAGCAAGTGGGTGGGTGTTTGTTACGCAATCTACTTAATGTAAATAATATTTGGTTTATTTTGTCTCACATTGACTTGTCACCAGTAGTTCAGCTGTTATTTACTGAAGCTGTCAAACAGGAGAGCACTTATTCTCCATTGTGTGCCCACACCTTTCCAGCTGTCAGATGTGTGAATAAAAGAGTGATTAGCTACTGTGATCTCACAAAGAACTAGGAAACATTTCCCATAATTCACCACATTCCACTTTAAAGGGTTTGTCCACCCTGAAATTCATATTTATAGTGTAAGCAATTGTTTTTTTTTTTGTTTTTTTTTTCGGTTTACTTCAACTTTTTGATTGTAGAGGGCCACTGAGGGGGTTATTCTCTAAAGTCCGAATTGTTGCGTAAAGGTGTGAATTCGCCAGCTAAAGACAGTCGCAATAGACTGGGACTGTCGCAGTCCTGTCTCTATAATGAGAATATTGTCGCAGTCACGACTTTACAATGGAGATGTTGTCGCAGCCGCAACTTTAAAATATTTTCACAGTGGCGACTTTACAATGGGAGAATTGTCGCAGTCGAGGATTTGCTATGGGAATCCGCTGTTTGAGAATTCGACTGTCGAATTCGGACTTTAACCCTTTAACCTCCTGAATGTTTTCATCACTTCTGATACTTCCCCAAATAAATTTGCCTCCCCTACGGGGGGTGTTTATAAAAGTCAGAGTATTTTTGACCACTTAATGGAGTGTTTTTCTATTACTTCAGTATTGCCTGTTTAGAAGGGCTTTTATTGTCATGTCATAAGTCACATTTTGCTGCATTTTTTTAAACACTGAATTGTTTTCGATCCTATATAAATCAGTGGGAACCTGTGTATATATATATATATCTTCTTTAGTTTCAATTTACCCACAGTGTATGGAATCCTACCTGCTTTGCCTCATGAATCAAAGCACTTCATAGCCAGTGGAAGTGCTGGATTTTTCAGCGCTGTACACCCAAGTACTACGGGAAAGAAAACCAGTGTCCTCCCCAGTAGTATGCAGCGCTGAAAAGCTCAAGCTGTCATTGCCATGTTTCTGAGACTCAGGTATAGTTTTAGGTGCCTCATTTTTATTTATAAATTGAGTTCTCCTTTAAACTATCCATGGTTAAGCATTCATCTAAATGTCTTCTGGAGTTTTCACTTAAATCCACAAATCATAAGTTTGGACTTCCCTAGTACTTTCCTATTTCATTAAAAGAACAAATAACATTGGATTTCATTTGCTGTTTGCAGTCTTTGTAGCAAGAACTGAATAAGATGACAGGTCTATCGCTCGAGGTATTTTAGCTGTCAGAAAGATATGTTTCTTTTACATTGTTTCATGGAAGTGGAACCTTGGCATCTTGTTGTCGGTTAAAGGAAAGTACTTTGTAAAAAAAGATTAATGTCATGTACAAAAGTTATTAATGTACATAATTGTTTTTATCAATATTTTTCCTTAAGGCTAGGTTCACACTGGCATTTTTAAGCGTGGTGCATTTACACCACACATAAAAACAAAAAGTGTTTGCAGTGTAAACCTATGGACTTATCTTGCTCTGGCCACACTAGCATATGACGCACATATGCTGCGTATGGAACGCTAGCCAGCACATTTTTGCAGGTGTATATGTAACCAGATAGGAGAAGCCGCAAACGCTGAGGGAGCGCTCACACTGCGCTCAGGTAAGTACAGTAGTAAAGTGCCTCTAGAATATATGCTGACCTGAAGATGCTGGAGTATTCTAGGAAGGCACTTTCCTAAGATACGCAGTGCATAAACACGCTGTGTGAACCAGCCCTAAAAGGTGCCAGAAACCTAGATGCACATGGTCACTTACAAAATTAAATGAAGTTTGTTGTCTGGAATGTATAAGAACAAACTTCCATAATGAGTAACAATAAGTATGGGTTAGACTGAGTAATAAAGGAGAGTGAAGGAAAGAGCAACAGTCAGTCTGGTCTACATTAAGTGTAAAAGAGAAAAATGGACAGAATGAGTAACAGTGAGTATGGGGGAGAAGAAGCATCAGAGCAGACTAGCAGGATTAATAGCAGTGCTGGCTACATACAGTATGAGCACACTAGCTGTATGGTAGTAGTGAGTACTGAGTATGTGGATTACAAGAACTAATTGATGGTGTAACGCTATTTTTACTGTTTCCTTAGCGATTACATAATCCACACAGGGTTATTCATCCACAGCCAGCTTTCAGTCACCTCGGGATTAGGCCCCGCTTACTTAGTTGGAGTAGGGCTTGTACCTCTTTAAATAATGGGCACCAGA